>APFE030024727.1:56464-108328 GCA_000404065.3 Pinus taeda
AAGTTGAATGTTTTATATGTCATAAGTTTGGACATGTTGCAGCAAGATGCAGAAGTAGAATGATTCAAGACCATCACATAGAAAGATCATCAACTTCCAGGTACTTTAAGGGATATTGTTTTTCTTGCAATATGTTTGGTCACAAAATCATTGACTGCTATAGAAGGAATATGAAACATATAAGATGTTATGCTTGTAACAAGTTTGGACACATAGCAAAAGAATGCAGGAGCAAATTTTGGCCAACATACCAAAAGGAGAAATCATCATCACAATCCAAGGTATGGAAGAAGAAGGAAGTACATCCAGAAAGATGTGGCATAGCATTATATACAAACATAACAGACTCAGGGGGAGATGAAAGTACGAAACTTAAGTGTTTTAAATCTCATACACAGTTATCATGAAGACAAATCGTGTATATACGTGAGTTCAAGGCTGCAAAGTTGCGTATATGTTGGTTTATGTAAAAGCAATGGGAAAGACTCATACAAGTGAACTAATATGGTTCAGTCAATTATCTATTATCTGTTCTATTCTGATTGATGATGGTTAAAGTCTGTTGATGATATGTGGAAGTAGTTTTGGCCCTCTTAAGTTGTTAATAAGTTGATGAATCACTGGTTTATAGTGATGACTTGATGATTCTTACTAACAAGTGCAATGATCAGATCTGATAAGTGAATAGTTGGCACAGGTTTCGGGGGAGCATATTCTTCTAATAATGCATTGTTGGCATTATGTTAAAAGATATTGGTACATGAAGATGCTTATATTGCTTGATCCACATGGTTTCTTTGATTCGGGTGACTTTTTTAATGATGGACATATATAGGATGTTGATCTTGATGTCGTTGAAAGGTGTTGATGTTGCAGCTCATATATGATGTATGATAGTTGTTGATGACTATCATGGTCTTGTTTAGATTGTTAGTCCGTGTTATAAATGTCATGTATATCATTTGATGTAAAGGTCATTAAAAGACCTAATTCGTAACCCCACTATGCATGGGAAGGATGATGTAATAATTGTTATTTTCAGTCATGTATAAACATTTGGTATATCCCCACTTGGTTGGGTGGATGAGTCAAATTTGGTGTATCCCCACTTGGTTGGGAGATTGATGTATGTAAGAGTCATTGGTGATAGGAAGGTCATACTCACATAGTTGAGTTATATTATTTTGGAAAATAGTTTTGCATGTGCCCAGGGGGAGCATGGACGGTTTAGTGCATCTCATCATGTACAAAGGGGGAGTTTAATTAGATAATTTAGCATGTGCTCAGGGGGAGCATGGACTGCATAATGTATATCAAAGGGGGAGAATATTTTGGTCTACCCTTTGCCCTTAATGTCAAAGGGTGAGAGTATGTTGGTGTTGCTGTTGCCATCAAGTCTAAAGGGGGAGAGTATGTTGGTGTTGTTGTTGCCATCAAGTCCAAAGGGGGAGATTGTTGGCATTATGATACAAGTGTTGTCCTTGATGGCAACTCACTCAGACAATAGTTCACAGTGCAGTAAGTTAACAACAAAGGATTACATATCGGACTCCAGATATTGAAGAAAGAGGTATATTTGCTCGTTCACTTTGTCAAAGTAGCGTATACGCATGGGCAAACAAAACAAAAAGAGCGTATACGTATACATGCACTTCCACAGGAGGAAAAGAATGTGCATGTTGGCAAACCAAGGTTTTGGTCCAAGGTATTTGGTTCAAGGTATTTTGGTCCAAGGTATTGGTCCAAGGTATTTGGTCCGAGGTATTGACCCTAGGTATTTGGTCCAGGGTATTGGTCCTAAGTGGTTTTGGTCCAGGGTATTGAGAAAGGCCTAAAACTATATAAGGAGGAGAAGATCATTAGGCCAAGCATGCAAGTATTGAATATCTTATGAAGTGTTAAGATCAAATACGCAAGTTATGGGTTTTTGATGCTTTACTTGATATGAACTAAGGAGGCACCTATGTGGTTAATGATGGATGATGGATCGGGATCATAAGATCTAAAATGAATTATCATTATGTGGTTTGATCATGGATAGTCTAGATCTGAATATTGACGCATGTTTTATTCTGTAAATGTTATGATCTGGGTATGACTGAAGTTTGGAATAGTTGTGAAGTTTTAAGTTAGTATTTGCAGATCTGTACATTGGTTCGTCTTGATAAAAGCGTGTATACACACTGGTTCGGCACATCGAAGTAGCGTATACATTATGAAATATGATATTTGAAGTTGTAGTTGGTTCTGGTTGTTGTTGTAGAGTTCTGGGTTCTGCTCTGTGTTCTGGTGACTGTATTCTAGTAACAGTGTTCCGAATGTTTAGATTGATTGTGATTTGCTTTAGTGATGATGGGTTTTTAGTGATTGATTCAGTTGTTGTTGATTCAGAGATTGATGATTGAGTTTCAGCAATAGGTTGATGCAGATGTATTTGATGGTTATATTGTAGTGGTGATTAAATCTGAGCTTCAATGTTACTGATGGGTCCAATATGAAAATTTGATGAAACGAGGCCTTCAAATTGTGGTGTTGTGTTCCAGGAGTATCCAGTCTGAAAATTTATGAAAAGTGGTCCTCGGAGGAAGAGAGAAGGTCATAGCCTTCTGTAGGCTGGCACCTACGTACTAGTAAAAATAACGGCTAGTACAAGAGCCAAGGGGTTCGATCTCCCTTCCAGTATCAAGCGGAAAACGAGTGAAGGGTTGAGCCTTCAGTAGGTTGGTGCCTACGTACTAGTAAATGGATCGACTAGCACAAGAGCAAGGGGGTTGGAGCTCCCTTCCAGTAACAGCTGGAAAACGAGTGAAGGTTGGAGCCTTCTGTAGGTCGAAGCCTACGTACTAGTAAACGGATCAGCTAGTACAAGAGCTAGGGGGTTGTAACTCCCTTCCAGTAGAAGCTGGAGAACGAGAGAAGGTTGTAGCCTTCTGCAGGTGGGTGCCTATGTACTAGTATGAGTCTGCACCAGTACAATATTGTAAACATGTTTTTCTTATATTAAAAGAAGACAACAACAGATGGTTTTTGTCCCACATTGAGTTTCCACCTTAAATCTTGGTGTTCATGTGTGTTATTATGTGTGATGGTTTGTTTTGTTATTACTGCATATGGTTACTGTTATATGTTTAATGAAGTACTGATGCATTGATTAAAGATCAACATATGATGGATTAATTGAATCATTAGTTTGTTGGATATACACTGGTTGCCTTAAATACAGTTGCGTGTACATGCGAGTTACCTTCAATGAAGTAGAGTATATAAATCTGACTATGGAAAAGAAAAAGTCATTGATTTGACTAATAATGATTCATCCCCCCTCTCAGTATTATTTCCAACAAGGGGTAGCTATGACGAGCCTAATTTTGATAGAATTGTTGGTTTGCAAACTAGAGTTTGAAAAGATAAACATGAATTTCCATTTCATTAAAGACGATACATATATAAATACAATTTTTGTGATATTTGGAATCTTTTTCCAAGGTCCCTTAGACTCTTAATGACAGTTCGTATTCCTTCACACCAACCCTAATGGATTAGGTGTCCAACATACCTAAAGGGCACAATAATGGATCCAAGTCTTTAATGTAATGTACACCATTTGGGTTGATTTATAGATAACACATTACTCTAAGATTGCAATTAGATTCCCATCAATTAGCTTTTTAGAATTGGATTCAAATCGGGTTATTATTAAAAAACATTTAGAAAGAAAGGTGATTCCAATGCCATTTATCCCATTCAATTTATATAAATTTGAATGCACCTTGTTATGCATCTCCAATATAAAACTTTCCATGTTCCAACCATTGCCACCATATAAATATGTCCCCCTGTACATATCATTAAAAAAACAACCTAGTAATTTATGAATCCAATCTTGCAATAACAAAGTCCTCGCCGGATTCAAGAGGAGTGTCACTGGGTAATACTAAATTGACATTCGTGGGAATCCTAATGCAAATGATTACCAATCACCATGTGCTTTAAGTTTGATTATAATTGATGAAATAAAATGAATATCTCCTCTAACCCCTCTATTAAAACTTAATTTTAATATTGCTTCATAGAATAATGAATGTCTTGTAAAATTTAAAGGCATAATATGAAATGAGAAAGGTTATTCTATCCTATTTTTAACCAAACATGTTGTAATATCTATAAATATTCATGCCAAAATATTGGGCCTCTTATCATCATGACTTTAAACATGTTCAATGAAGATAAATGTCTTTCTGATTAATCACATTTTCACGATTGGGTCGACGTTTCGAACCAACTAATGTGGTTCATCCTCAAGACAAGGTGGAAAAGATCATACAATCTTCATGAATAAATAGTAAGGATGCATCATTGTCTATGGTTAAAACTAGCCGTTGAGAACTAGCCGTTGGAGATTAGGTAGATAGAAATACTAAAAAGGAATTATTTAATATATATTAGTTATAAATTCTATTTAATAAAATATTATAAATGTAGTTATAAAATTGGTTTTAGGGGCACCAATATTAATATTATAGTCAGGAAAATTAATGAGGGGAATAAGAATAAGCTTTAAATAAAATAGTTGTTAGGAAATAATATTAAATCATACTAAATTATTAGAATTAATAACATAGTTCTATAATTAAGCCGAAAATGTGGAATAAGGAGATTGATATTACCTAATATAAATTTTAGTCTAAAATGATTTATTTACAATAATATAAAATTTAGTCATAAAATTTAAGGGTTTAGATAAGTTAAAAAACCTTTGTTAGGAGTTTATAAATAATATCAAATACTAATACAAATTATAAAGAGTAAGGAAAGTATAATAAAAAAAAAGGGGGAAAACAAAACGAGTACAATAAAAGTAAGAAAAAATTAAAATAAAGATAACCAAAAGTAAGATAAAAAGAGGGGAGAGGAGGGAAAAAATATAAAAAGAAGGGGGGAAGAGACAAGAGAATCATAGGAGAGGGTTGGAATCTAGCTCCTACTCAGCTTCCAACCATCATTCTGTTGAGATTTCTAGCATGACTCTCAACTCGATAGCCTCCCTATGTTTCCTATGTTGGAAATGATCAACTCTAGCAATGACTTTGGAATCCTCAATATAGACATGGTGCTTGGATTTCTCCACATGCTCAGCTAAGGCCGATGAGCGGGAACGATTGTGCCTTATATCTGCAACATGCTTATGAATCCTCTAGTTAATTAATCGACCAATTTCTATAATATATAAAATACTACTTTAGTTGAAAAATCTAAAAATAGAAAGTGACTCACAACTTATAGTAGTAAAAGTGTAACAAATATTTATTTAAAATTGAAAACCTTCAATCAATTAGTGACTATCACATTTTGTGTAAAGAAACTTAAGATATACTCCATAAAACAATTGATATAAATAAATATTAATAATTTACTTATCTCCAATCCATTTATTAAATCTCAATTTTAACATCACTTCATGGATAATACATATGGTATTTAGAAGCGAGAAAGATAATCCTATCGTATCTTATATCAAAAACATTGTAATATCTCTAAATACTTGGCCTCTTATCATCACGGACTTATCTATGTTCAAGGACTTTAGTTGAAGTCTTCAAGTATTAAGGGTGACTCACAACTTATAATGTCAAAAGTGCAACAAATCTTTATTGGAAAATGAAAGCCTTTAACACATTAGTGATTATTATATTCGTTATGAGATTTTCCATGTTTGATTTAAAAAAAACCATATTGAGTATTAATGATTTTGTTACTTTCACTAATACCAATTATGATAAAAGTATTTATATATATATTAATCATATTGAGTATTAATGATTTCGTTATTTCACTAATATCAATTTTATTATATATATATATAGATATATAATATATATATATATATATTTTGAAGAATTTAGCTTGACATAGTTATTAGTAAAAATATGGGTTTAGAGATTGTTTTTTTTTCTTGAAATTAAGTTAAAACTGTGGGATTTGAATAATAATCATGGGATTTGAATATTTGTTTTTTCAGTTTTTTCTTCTTTGTAAATTGGGTCACAACTGTGGGATTTGAATATTGGATCTCTTAGTTTTCTCTTAGAACTCACATTACTTTGATCACCAATTGAGTTGTCTCCTCTAAAACTTTTAATATTATAATCCATCTTAACTACGGATGTATCAAATGATCTAGATCAAATCTCTTGAGATGAAAACATCTTTTAGAGTGAAAAGATATTTGACCCATCTGAACACTTGGTAAATTAGGAGTTAAGATGGATCTAGGGTGGTATAATATATATGTAGTTGACATTGAAATATTTTATTTCTAATTCACTTTCGCTACATTAAAACGTTAAAACATGCCCCCTCATATTTTTTTCATGTATGCATACATTTACTTATTTTTATTATTAATATTTTCTAAAATATTACATATCAAATCCAATTTTTTTATTTTTTTTAAAATAAGATTAATCTATTGATATAATACAAAAAGTAGTGACAGAGTTTCCTGGCCGTAAAGCGACTCGACCTTAATCAGCATGCAGCCATGAAAATTGTCTGAGACTGCCCCAACAAAGGGGAAACCAGTCTGAAAAAGAAAAAGAAGTCCAAAAAGACAACAAATTTAACCACAGTTTTCTGAAGAGACTATCCTATCAAAAAACAACATTACAAAACCACCCAAAAAACAACAGTTTGTCCGGACTGGACCGCTAACCTTCAAAAGACTCTGACGCCACATAAGACAATACAGAACTAAACCAAGAACTTATAAGAGGAGTGCCACCTAGCAGACGTGACATGTGCAACAAATTCCTCCGTGGTAGGTTCCTCCACAATTGGACAAGCCCAGTCATCCGAGTTGTTCGTCTCGCCACGTCCTGCCGACTGATGACTTCCCTCCTTGCTACCGGCTTCCACCTGCGGGCCCGACGTGTCCTCCATGTGGCTTTCCACAACCTGCGTGTCACTTTGAAGGCCCAAGTCATCATGCGAGTTGCCAGCAATGGCCTTCCCATGATGTCTGTTCCGACCACCATTACCACCTTGTTCTTCGTCGTTGCCTCTGTTCTGGCTTGGACCAGCTCTGTGCGTCTCCTCCATGGAAATTGTCATGGGGATGTGCTGCTCAGTCTCTTCTGTGATGGAGATGGAGATGATGGCAACAATGACCAGGCAGTTCAGAGAGCTGCGGAACCAGAACTACGTCGTGTGAGGGACCTGGTGCAGAGGCAGAGAAAGGGTGTAGAGCGAACAACCGCCTCTTTGCGACTAGAGCAGTGGAGGCCTGCTCTGCCTCGGCCACTTTTGGTATTCAGATATTGGGGATTTTCAGTAGAGGAAGCCGGGGAAACCGAATTACGTCGATGCAGAGCCTGGGAGCGAGAGCTGCCTCCTCACGTGCGACCGTGTCTGCTACGCATGTGGTGGCGAACCATGGTGGAAATAGGAGCAGAGAAAGAGTCAAGGGAAGCAGAAGGAGAATAGACAGAGGAATTTTGCGCAGAGGTAACAAAATGCTGGAGTACAAGAGCACAGTTACAAAGATTTGTTTGGGAATGGTGGTAACCATTGCCCAAGTCAAGGCATCACATAATCCAACAGCGACGCCCTGTGCTGGTTCTCTCAGTTGGCTCTTCCGCCTGCGGAGGGCAAGCATAATGAAACAGGGGCAGAATGACTGGAATGTTTTCTGGCACCATGATTAAACAAGGAATGGCTCTACCTCGACTGTAGCAAGCATTTAATGCCACTTGCGAGGTGCCCTGAGTATCATTTACTCTGATCTTGGGATGGTTGTAGAGGGCTATGTGGCCACCCCGTCCGCCGTCACCTCGTCTCATCACCGTAAACACATTAATGAACACCCGCATCCGGGGCATATCAAATCCATGTTAAGCATTGAAAGAGTTACAAATATCCCTCATACATTAAATTGAAAAACAACTATTAATAAAATAAGAATTTTCTTAATCTTTCTCTCTTAAAATCTTTTACTCAAATTGAAATATTTTATTTATAACCTATTTATTTTGTTGATAGTAAAATATTTTTTGTTATTAATATAATGTTGTTTTAAATATCACATGTAAATTGAATGTAAAATGAATTACCTATCATGTAATATCAATAATAATAGTTCTTTCTCATACTAAAAGGTAATTTTTTTTTTATACTTTTAGTCTATAAAAACTTATGTAAAATTATAACCGACATTAATTTCTTTCGTTATACTATTTTAATTTGTTAATTAAAATTATTATTTTATTATGTTAAATGTATGCACGTGACAAATCTTCCATTACTACTGTAGAGGGCATGCACAATCAGGTTATCAATTAAAGTTTTAAATTTTAAAATAAAAAATAAAAAAGATAGTATAATTTAAAATATTCTTTTATCTAATAATTAATCCATTAAAGGATAAAAATAAATCTATATTTTATTGCCTGGTGGCAGTCTAATTGTTTATCAAGTATATGAATTGTGTAACAAAGAAATCAAGATTTAATCTGAGTCTTGCCCTATGTGTTAGCAAACACTTCACCTTGTGTCACTGTAATAAGTTATCTTTATCTTACTTATATTATAGTTTAAGTGCTGTATAATTTATATTTTAATTTACTTTATTATATAGTAGTATAAATATAATTTCATAAACTTCAATTATGATCTATTTCAAAATAAAACTTTTAGAATTTTCACTTTTTGAAATATAAAAAATTATAAAAAATTATGAATGATATAGATTTAACAATGTGAGAATATTCTTAATCCTATACACAATTTAATAAATAAAATCAAGAGTTTCCTACACATTTTTTTAGTGTTCATCTTCCATTCTTCCTATCCTAATATTACAAATTCTCACTATTACAAATAACACATAAATATCTTGATTGCTATTATCATTTATTAGTGATTTAATTTATATGAATGTTCCAATACTTAGAAACAAGTCCCTTTTGCCATATATATGTTACGCACCAATTTAATATTCACTTAACAATAACTTTAAAATTAAATTATTATTAACACAACTACAAAGATTTTCACACTACAATAGGTGGGGGTTGGAATTAAGAGGTTGAAAACAGGAAAGGCAAAGGACTTGGTTGAACTTCAAGCAAATATCTAAAGTGGGGAATGAACACTCTTGCACCACACATCATAGAAAAATTGAACAACACCATTCGGCAAGGATTCCAGAAATACTTGACAACTAGCCTAGCAATACTCCTTTTTAAAAGTGAAGATATTAATAATCTTTCCAACTATAGAACAATTATGATTAATTCTTTGTTTGCAAAGCTCTTCGAGAACATGGTAGAAAATAGAATCAGTAAGTGGGCAAAAGTAAAATAAAATAGGGCAAAAAGGCAAGCAAGTTTTAGGCCAAAGCATTCTACAATGAATCATGGTATCACGTTGAGACACATTATTGAAAAGACTTGGGGGGACAAATAAGAAGTATTTTGCTGCTTTGTTGACTTCAAAAAGACATTTGACACGGTCCCTAGAGATAAGTTGTGGCGTAGAATGGAAGAACTTGAAATTCCTTTGCATCATAGAGTTGTTGCCTACAGGCTCTATGAAGAGGTGAAAGTCAAATTTAGAACTTCAATAGGAATTTCAAAAAGCTTTAGAAGTGACATTGGAGTCAAGTAAGAATGCCCTTTATACCCTACTCTTTTTGTTTTATATATTTTTAAACGGTAAGAGTGACTAAATTTGCAAGGCAAAGATGGTGTTCGATTACAGGATTTTGTGATAAAGTTTGTTTTGTATGTTGAAGACCTTGTATTGATTGCAAAATCAACCCATGGATTGCAAATGCACCAATATGCCCTTGAGCATTTTCGCAGAGCAGTGGGGATGCAAGTCAATACCAACAATACCAAAATAATGATTTTCTCTGATAAAAGGAAAAAGAACCAACACACATTCTTCTTTGAGGGTAACATTCTTGAATAAGTAAATGAGTACAAGTACCTTAGGATTGATTTCAATAACAATCTTAATTGGGAGGACTGTAAAAAGAAGCGAATTTTAGGAGGATGGAAAACATTATATGCTCTTCAAATAGATGTAGAGAAGCAAAGTCATGGGGTTGGAAAACGTTTAAAGTACTTTTGGACTCCTAATTTGTCCAGTGATACTATATGGGTGTGAATTATAGGCTAGCGGCACCCCGTCTCAAAATGGAAACAAATTGAGAAAATCCAAAAAAGCTTGGTCATGAGCAAGTTCAAAATAAAAAGTTCGGTTCCCTATGAGATAATGTTGAGTGAAACAAGAGCAGCTCCCATCGAAGCAATTGTTATGGTGCATCATATAAGATATATAAAATGAATTGAGCAATTGGGAATAGGTAGATGACATAAAGTTATCTTCAATGAAGGCATGAGCGAAAGGAAGAAAACATGGATGAGACAGAACAACAAATAGATCCAAAAATGAGATATCTACCTTAATGCTTGTCCCTCAAATAACAAGGAGTTAAAGAATTTTTTTATGGAGAAGTTCCATAAGCATATACAGGGAAAAGAATTGGGCAGAAAGAAGAAGTACTGTGTTGAAGAATTCAACCCCACTTGTGATCTCCAACAAAAAGAGTACATTGGAGCTAGCATTTGGTAAAGAACAAAGATTCTTATGGCTTAACTAAGAACTAACTCACAGAAACTTTGGTGTGAAACGAGACAGTGAAAAAGACCTAAAAACTACATTTTTTGGGCTTTTTGAGGCAATGGAATCATAAAAACATTTCATTTTGGAATGTGATGCTTTCAAAGACATCAAAGACGGTTATGACAATATGTTAGCATAAGTCCCTTACATCATCTTTTCAACTAGAAAATTGTTAAAAAATTGGACAACTCATCGTCAATTTGAATAAAAAAATCACTTAAAATCCTATTAAACTATTTTTATTTTCATAAACTTTAAAATACCATTTATTCATTCATAAAATAATAAAATAATATTTGAGTGTTGGATACATGATCGCCTTAAAATGAATACGAAACGGTTTGGTTATCCACATTTCAAATGAAAGCAGCATCATAACACTAAGAGATCTTTCTCGACGATGGGGGTTCTGTAGATCTCCGTTGAATATTTACAAATTTTGATTTTATTCGAGCATTAATGGCCACGTGTAGGACGCGCCCCTTCTCGATTGTTCTTGAAATAACCGGTGCAGTATCCGGAATGTCGGAAAGCTCTGGAAATCTACAAGTATTGGTGTGATGTCCTTCCTTATGGTAGTGTTCCTTGCATTTTATTGGTCTGAAGTGCGATTTATCTGCCTTAGATCTTCCATTTAAAACATTCGGAGACGGTTTTTGGTTTTGGAAAACTCCACTTCGGCGCGATTTCTGTGTTGTTTGGTCTCTTGCTCAACAAACTTTGACAGGGTTTTACTGTGTTGTTTGGTCTCTTGCTCAACAAACTTTGACAGGGTTTTACTGCTACTGGGGGCCAGTTCGTCGCTATCATTTACAGGTTCGTTTCGATGCATTTTCATCCGATTTGTTTCTATTTTAAACTCTGGAATTTCAGGATTTCCTCTGTTTTTCTGTCGCCGCGACTTCTCATTGTTCTTTAGCTGTTTTCTAAGGCATGGATTCGGTGATTTGCTTGAGATTTTCGAGATTTTGGTTACCGTTGCTTCTTTTTGAAAATGCTTATGTTTGTAGGTGTTCTAAGTGAAAATGTATGAAAGTGCGAATCATTTTGTATATTTTAAAGGATATTGGGAAGGCTAATGTTGCACTGAAAGATTATCCTTGAGTTTTAAAATCTTTTCATGGCTGCCGTTGAGTTTGTTCCGAGTCAGGCAGTAAATCGCATTGATTTTTAGCTGCTTTCTTAGTATGCTTGTTTGAATTTAGGCGTTTTATTCTTTTATTTTTGAAATTGTCTAATAATGTCTTTAGAAAATCGATTGCCAGGTTTTGCTAGACGAAACGGAGTTTCTGCGCTCTTGTATTAAAGACAGAGGTTTCGCGGGTCTTAAATTTCCGGGTTTTTAATTTGTAATTTTCAAAAGATCTGGACGCCTAATAGAATTGTGAAATATTTTGTAATTTTCCAAAGATCTGGTCGCCTGGAAGAATTGTGGAATATTTTGTTATTTTGAGTGGCTTTGCATTAACATCCGTTAAAAAAGGGGGGAATTTCTCTCGACTGTTTTTCTCTATTTAACGCGGAATTAAGTAAGGGTTAAGGTTTTGGTGCAAAAATGACCGAGGCAGAGACAGCGTATACTGTAGCTTCCGACAATGAAGCGGTTAGCGATGATGCTGAACATCCTATCCCCTTCGTGGAAACGGCCATTGGAATCGATCTTGGAACCTTCCAGTGCCGTGTGGCCGTGTGGAAGGATTCAAAGATCGAGCTTCTAGAAAACCCCGGAGGACTTAAAATGATGCCCTCTTATGTTCTCTTCATGGGTGATAGCCCTTCGAGTGGAATAAGTGCAGAAACACCCAACGACGAGAAGGAATTGCTTTCAGGAAATGCAATTTTGAATGTGAAAAGACTAATTGGTAGGATGGACACTGATCCTGTTGTTCACAAGAGCAAGAAATTGCCATTTATGGTGCAAACTTTGGATATTGGTGTGCGCCCCTTTATTGCAGCGTTGACAAATGAGGTGTGGCGGTCGACCACTCCGGAAGAAGTACTCGCGATTTTGCTAGTAGAGTTACGAGCCATGGCCGAGGTTCAGCTAGGACGTGTTGTGCGCACCGTTGTATTAACAATGCCTGTTTCCTTTAGCCGGTTTCAGCAAACTCGCGTTGAAAGGGCTTGTGCTATGGCTGGGTTGCATGTTCTTCGCTTGATGCCAGAACCCACAGCAGTAGCCCTGCTTTATGCGCAGCAGCAACAGATGACATCTCAAGCTACTATGGGAAGTGGTACAGAGAAGCTCGCACTGATTTTCAATATGGGTGGTGGATACTGTGATGTTGCTGTCACTGCCACAGCCGGTGGGGTTTCTCAGATTAAAGCTCTTGCAGGGGATGCAATTGGAGGCGAGGATATCTTACAAAATGTTATCCAGCATGTCGCCCCTAATGTAGACCTTTCGGTGGCAAAAAGTAGGGATGCAAGCAAATCTTCTGCAATGCTTCGAATCGCTGTTCAGAAAGCTATACACACTCTCTCCACCAATACTAGTGCTTCTGTTGAAGTTGATTTGGGAGGTGGGCAGAAGATATCAAAAACCCTGCTACGAGACGAGTTTGAGGAAGTCAATAATGAGGTTTTTGAAAAATGTGAAAACCTTATTGTGCAGTGTTTACTTGATGCACAGATTGATGTGGAGAACATAGCGGATGTTGTAATTGTCGGTGGCTGCTCACACATTCCAAAAATACGGAGCCTGGTTCTGAGGCTTTGCAAGAGCAAGAATATATATGACGGTATGAAACCTTTGGAAGCTGCAGTATGTGGTGCCGCTCTGGAAGGAGCAATTGCATCAGGGATTTCTGATCATAACCTTGACCTACTAACGATTCAAGCAACTCCTTTGAGCTTGGGCGTTAGAGCTGATGATGCTGACTTTGTGCCCATTATTCACAGAAATGCTACTATTCCAGCAAGGAGAGATGCATTTTTTACAACAAGTCATGACAATCAGTCTGAGGCTCTGATTGTTGTCTATGAGGGTGAAGGGAAGCAAGTTGGGGAGAACCATTTGTTGGGATTTTTTACGGTGTCAGGAATCCCACCTGCCCCAAAAGGCATTCCATTAATCAATGTCTGTATGGATGTAGATGCATCCAATGTGTTAAGAGTATTTGCAGGAGTGACAATGCCAGATTCAAAGGGTCCTCTGCTTCCTTTCGTGGAAGTCAGGATGCCTACCATGGATGATGGTCATGGATGGTGCATTGAGGCTCTTCTCAAAAAGTATGGGGCATCTCTTGATATTAGCACCCCTCCAAAGCATTCTCAGCAGCAGCAGCAGTAAAGGTATGTGATCCGATCAAACAATTCCTATGTTGATCCTTGATCCTTGGATTTAAGTTTTAGGAGCTTTTCAGGAGTAATGTTTTCAAATGAAATACTGGCATATCTTTATTGAATCTGTGTAGAGAAGCATGAATGTGAATGGATGGTGTATTGTGTAGATACTGTTGTCAGCTTTCTCTAGATTAGGTAATGAAGCTTTGTTAACACTCTAAATTATTTGTTTTCCAGAGACTTACGATTCTTCTACCCCAGCTTCAGGTGGGAGAGAACCTCCTATTGTTTTGGGCGAGAGCCAATGTGGTTTAATTTTACAACTCTCAAAATTGTTAGCTAACAGGGGTTTTTAACTTTTTAGTAGGCTTATATGAGTTATGTTGTCAGGGATATTGGTAGAGCAGTGTGTTTTATTGTAAATATCGGAGTATGATGCGAGGAATAGATTATAGAACAACTGGAAAAACTGTTGGAAGGAGAAAATATTCAGAGGACTGCAACTTGCAAATTTCATGGTATGATAATGAATTTGATGAACTGGAAGGTTGTTTCTCTCTGTTTTCTGTTCAAGTGGCTAAAGTTTTTTCCAATGTAAAGGTACCAGGACATCCATAGCTCTTGATATTTGGACAAATATCAGGGGATTCAAGGTAACATGAAACGATTGTATTGAATGGTTTATGGAGAATAAAAAGAATTTTGTTCATAAAGTGCACAACGGTTTATGGAGAATAAAAAGAATTTTGTTTATAACTATTACTGCTTATGGTATAACATTTTATCTCAAGGTTACTTCAAAGTTTTTAATCGATGCTCGGTCCAGGTTAGGCAGAGTCAGTCTTTGAAAGGGCAGAGCTGCATATTTAATGGCAGACTAGCAAAACCAAATTTTTAGGGTTTTTCAATTTGGGTTTCCTTTTTTTTGTTGGGATGGCGTTTGGCATGGACATGGAGATTATATAACGAAAAATTGTGCAAAGTTTGCTTGGATAGGCACGAAATGTTAAAATGGTTGGCATAGTGCTTTCTAGGTTCTCATGGTTGGCATAGTGCTTTCTAGGAGCTCATGATGTACCAGTGAGTAATTAAAGAAAAAACCCGAGTTCTAAGATTAGAGGTTTAACAGATAACACATACTAGCATGTAAAGTTTAATGGTTTAAGAGATGACATATACGGCATTAAAAGTTTAAAGGTTTAACATATAACATATACTAGCTTTTAAAGTTCAACGGACAACATGCATTGTGACAATGTGACCGTGAAAAATTTAGTTTATTATGCATGTGAAGTGGAAGTCATGATTTAAGAGTGTTATAGTTGTCTTGAATCTTGGTAGAATTATAGCGGAGTTCTGGTAGGTGATCACATGCAAAGATTTCGTAGCGTTGGGGTAGTTGTATTGGATTTGTGTTTAGAAGGGTTTCATAGTGTTGGGGTTGTTGTATTGGATTTGTGTTTACAAAGGTTTCGTAGTGTTTCGTAGTGTTGGGGTTGGAGTGGATTTGTAGTGTTGGGGTTGTTGGAGTGGATTTGTGTTTTTCTCGTGTGGGCGCTTATAATCGAGTTTAAAATCATGATTTATAGTGTGATGTATACTGTTGGGGTAGTGTTGGGGCGGATTTGTGTTTTCAAGTTATAATTGAGTTGGCATGATTTATAGTGTTATGGATGAGTTGTGCTTGTTTTGTTATAATTGAGTTTTTGTTTTGTTATAATTGAGTTTTTCAAGTTATAATTGAGTTGGCATGATTTATAGTGTTATGGATGAGTTGTGCTTGTTTTGTTATAATTGAGTTTTTGTTTTGTTATAATTGAGTTTTGTAGTGTTGGGGTTGTTGCAGTGGATTTGAAAAAGTCATGATTTAAGAGTGTTATAGTTGTCTTGAATCTTGGTAGAATTATAGCGGAGTTGTGCTTGTTTTGTTATAATCGAGTTTTTGTTTTGTTATAATTGAGTTTTTCAAGTTATAATTGAGTTGGCATGATTTATAGTGTTATGGATGAGTTGTGCTTGTTTTGTTATAATTGAGTTTTTGTTTTGTTATAATTGAGTTTTGTAGTGTTGGGGTTGTTGCAGTGGATTTGAAAAAGTCATGATTTAAGAGTGTTATAGTTGTCTTGAATCTTGGTAGAATTATAGCGGAGTTGTGCTTGTTTTGTTATAATTGAGTTTTTGTTTTGTTATAATTGAGTTTTTCAAGTTATAATTGAGTTGGCATGATTTATAGTGTTATGGATGAGTTGTGCTTGTTTTGTTATAATTGAGTTTTGTAGTGTTGGGTTATTATAATTGAGTTTTGTAGTGTTTGGGGTTATATAATTGAGTTTTGTAGTGTTTGGGGTTATATAATTGAGTTTTGTAGTGTTGGGGTTGTTGCAGTGGATTTGAAAAAGTCATGATTTAAGAGTGTTATAGTTGTCTTGAATCTTGGTAGAATTATAGCGGAGTTTTGGTAGGTGATCACATGCAAAGGTTTCGTAGCGTTGGGGTTGTTGTATTGGATTTGTGTTTACAAAGGTTTCATAGTGTTGGGTTGTTGGAGTGGATTTGTGTTTTTCTAGTGTGGGCGCTTGTCGTGTTATAATTGAGTTTGAAATCATGATTTATAGTGTTGGGGTTGTTGTAGCGGATTTGTGTTTTCAAGTTATAATTGAGTTGGCATGATTTATAGTGTTATTGATGAGTTGTGCTTGTTTTGTTATAATTGAGTTTTATAGTGTTCGGTTATTATAATTGAGTTTTGTAGTGTTGGGGTTGTTGCAGTGGATTTGTGTTTTCATGTTTTCAAGTTATCACTGAGTTGCATGATTTAGTGTGGATTTGTGTTTTCATGTTTTCAAGTTATCACTGAGTTGCATGATTTAGTGTTATCGATGAGTTGTGCTTGTTTTGTTATAATTGAGTTTGAAATCATGATTTATAGTGTTATGGAAGAGTTTTGCTATCCACATTTAGTGGATTTGTGTTTTCATGTTATAATTGAGGTGGCATGATTTATAGTGTTATGAATGAGTTATATTTGTTGTTTTATAATTGAGTTTGAAATCATGATTTATAATTGGGTTTGAAATCATGATTTATAGTGTTTCTTATTATAATTGAGTTTGAAATCACGATTTATAGTGTTTCATAGTGTTGGGGTTGTTGTAATGGATTTGTGTTTTCATGTTATAATTGAGTTGACATGATTTATATTGTTATGGATGAGTTGTGCTTCTTGTATTATAATTGAGTTTGAAATCATGATTTATAGTGTTAATGAGTTGAGTTTGCCCTATCATAATTTTTGAAATCATTGAAATCATGATTTAACAATGTTATAGATGTTCTAGTTGCATTCAAATTATTATAATTGTCGTGTTATAATTGAGTTTGAGTTTGAAACCACAATTTATAGTGTTAATGGATAAGTTTTATTGAGTATGAGTTTGAAATCATGATTTATAGTTTTATGGATGAGCTTTATTGAGTTTGAGTTTGAAATCATGATTTATAGTCTTGTTATGGATGATGATTTATAGTGTTATGGATGTGATTAGTTATGCACATGTAATGAGTTGAGTTTGTCATGTCATAATTTTTGAAAGCATGATTTAACAATGTTATGGAGGTTATAGTTGGTTTGAAATTATGATTATGTAATGTTATAATGGAGTTGTATTATAATGTTATAAGGATGTATTTAAATAAGCGTGGATTTGTATTTGAAAGGTTTAAACATGTATTGTGTGTTTGTATTTTAAAGGTTTAAACATGTATTGTATGTTGATAGTATGATGAATTTACGATGTAACTAAAATATACTTAAGTTTCATTTAGGATTTACATATAATAAGAAGGTAAATTAAGTTATTGTTAATGAACGTCAGTAACTAAAGTTATTGTTAATAATTAATTTTAAGTTTATTAAAAAAGGATAATTGTTAATGTGGTAAAGTTAATATTTAGATCACAATAATGTAATAATGATGATGAGATATGTATTATTTTTTATTATGAATTATAATGAGATACTTATCATTTCTTATAATGAGATACTTTTTTCCAGGGAGAAAAAGCTCGATAGTATTATATAAGTTATATAACAGGCAAAAAATTACAACATAGTTGAGAAATAAGTTCGACCAATTTGAAAACAATGGACTCCAGAAAGGTCTTATCCAAAATTAATCCCCAATATGCCTAACAGACAGATATAAGACAACATTATCCATAATATGGAGATAGAACAACATCAATAGGACGATGGAGGAGAAAATGCCACATCATCAAAATTCTAGAAAAATATAGGATTGATTTATCCACCTACAGGACTAGTAGTGACAAATACAAAAAAGACAAAAGTATAGTAAATAGGAAAGACATACTTGGGCTTTGGATATGAAAATAAGCTATGTACTAGGGAGAGAATTCTTGAATGGGAAATCTTTCTGCTTCAAATATTATCTCCATATTTTAGATGCCCTCTTGAGAGAGAAGACCCTTGGATAAAATATTGGTCTGGACATTTTGTAATCTATAGATATGACGAATAGAGTAGCCCTCCATTTTCTTCCACATAGACATGATTTTATTCATTTAATTGTCAAGATGTTTTTTGATATGGTGCTTCTCAGTGACATGTTCAATAATGACTTTGGAATCTTCATAAACCTGAAAAGATTGAATATTTAGAAAATGACATATGGAAAGAAGACCAGCCAAAGCCATAGCCTCTGCTTTTATATTGGTGCCCATTCCTCCATTCCAGCGAATTTGATATTACAGATTATTCATAATGATATAAACGCCATATCCACAAATATCATTTTGAGCTGCCCCGTCAAAAAGCGCTCTTGGAAAAACCATATGATCTAGAGAAAGATGTGTTTGATTTGATATATTACCTTGTGAAGGTTTTGTTGGGATAGAGTTGATGGAAGTTATAATGTTATCAAAAACTATCATGAAGGGATCTTTTTTGTTTTGAAAAATGATATAATTTGTCCACTTCCATATAAATAGAGAACAAGAATGATGACAGGTTCCCATGTAGCTTTTCGACAGTTCCACCAAAGAAAAGCCTTTATTATAGAGGTATGAAAAATATAGGGGAAACCAAAATGTGCAGCATGGCTACACCAGAGTTGCTGAGATAAATAACATTGAAAAAACATGTGAAAATTGTTTTCTTTAGTTGATTTACATGCATAACAATATTGAGGAACATACCAACTTTTCTTTTGTAAATTATCCAATGTCAAATATTTGTTGTGGAATACCAACCATGAGAATAAGATGGTTTTTTGAGGACAACCAGTTTTCCAATATATAGCTGGAAAAAAGAGATGTGATTGGTCACATTTAATACTAATAAGGTTTGTATAGATCTCTTTAACACTTATAGGCTTCGTTCCACATTTGCTTTTCCAAATGAGGACATCATCATCCAACATGCGGTATAAAACACAGTTTCTCAGACAGCCCATAACCTGCTCCCACTGATGCGCCAGTTCATCGGATATACCCGTACTTGAAGAATCCTTCCAAATTGGAATAAGGCCTTGCCAATCTGCAATAAGCTTATTCCATGTAAAGAAATCTGTTTTATGAAAAAAATTATAAGTCTCTTAGATATATCGATGTTATCTTCTCCTCCCATGATCAGACCAATGCTTATAAAGATCCTATTCCTAGTTTGTAAGCTCTAGACCAAAATTATAATGAGATATTTATCATTTCTTATTATGAATTAATATGAATATAGTCGTGTTTCTTTCACATTTACATCATTTTTTAATATGAATATAGTTGAGTTCTATTTAGAAATTGTGTAATAATGATAATAATAAAAAAATACTTTAAGTTAATTAAAAAATATTGTTAATGTGGTAAGGTTATTAATTTATTAGAAATAAATGTTGTTGGATTAATATTAAATTAGTAGAGTTATAAATTAGTTATAGAAATTAAATTAGTGGTAGATTAAATTAATAATATTTCTCATATTAAAAATTAAAAATACAAGTTTATTTATAAGATGATTTTTGGGAAAAAATTGTGTTTTTGAATTAACAAGTTTAATTTATAAGATGATTTTTTGAAATTTTTTTTGTGTTTTTGAATTAAGTTTGTTCAACATTTTGGGTGGACATTGCCACCCAAAATGTGGACAAAGTAAAATAATAATAAGCAATAATATAATAATAATAAATATAAAATCTAAGAAATTTTAAACCTAATAGAATAACATTAAACCTTGGGATTAATATTAAACCTTAGGGCTATTAAACTGTAAGATCAATGTTAAAAACTTTAAGATTAGTATAATAAATCTAAGGGATTAATATTATAAATCCAAATGATTAATAAACACGAGATTAACATTATAAACCCAATAAATTATAAACTGTGGGGAATAATGTTAAACCTAAAGGATTAATATTAAGAATTCAAGGGATTAACATTAAAAACCCAAGGGATTGATAAACCTAAGGGATTAATATTAAAATTTCAAGGAATTATTATTATTATAAATGAAGTGATTAATATTAAAAACTCAAGGAATTAATAGACCCAATGGGTTGTTAATATTAGAAACTCGAGCCATCAATAAACTTAAAGGATTAATATTAAACTCAAGGATCAATATTATAAACCCTAGGAATATAAACTATGAGATTAATAAATCTAGGGATTAATATCAAACCCTAAGATCAATATTATAAACGCTAATTTTATAAGTTAGAAACCCAATATTAAAAAGCCCTAATATTATAAGCTTAGTCTTGAACCTAAGTTTTGTAATGTAACAATATGAAATAGGACAAATTCAAATGTAATGTAACATTGCAACGATGATTATTAGATTGATTTTCATATTGAGGCAAATTTTGTCGCAATGTGATGTTGGACTATGGTTTATCATGCTTGATTTTCATATTGAGACAATCTTTGTCAAAATGTGCCATTGGACCATGGTTGACCATAATAAACCGTGGTTGATCTGGATTAACTATAGTTGACCATGATTGGTTTTTATATTTATATAATCTTTGTTATTAACCCAAGAGATTAATATTATAAATGGGATATAAATCCCAAGATAAATATTATAAACCCATAAAATAAACATTAAACCTTAAGGATTTATCACGATTAACCATAAATGACCATGAAGGACAATAATTGATCATAGTTGATTTTCATATTGAGACAATCTTTGTCACAATGTGACATTGGAACATAGTTGATCATGGTTGATTTTCATGTTGAGACAATTTTTGTCATTATGTGATGTCAGAGCATGGTTGACCATAGTTAATTTTCATTTTGAGACGATCTTTGTCATAATGTGATGTTAAAAATCAAACATGATCAATGACCATGGTTAATTTTCATTGAGACGATCTTTGTCACAATGGGATGTTGGACCTTAGTTGATCATGTTTGATTTTCAAATTGAGTGTCACAATGTGACATTGGACCATGGTTGACTATGGTTGACCATAATTGACTATGGTTTATTTTCATATTGATACAATCTTTGACAATAATTGACCATGGTTAACTATGGTTGACTTTCATATTTAGAACAATCTTTGTCACAATGTGACATTGGACCATGATTGAACACGGTGATTTTCATATTAAGACAATATTTGTCACAAACACGAGATTAATATTATAAACCTAAGGGATATAAACCCTAAGATAAATATTATAAACCCTAAAATAAACAAAATCCCAATGTTAATATTATATATATTATAAACCCAAGGGATTAATATTATAAACCCAAGTGAATAACATTAAGCCTTATAATTAATATTAAATGATAATAATAGAAACCCTAAAATTAATATTATAAACCTTAGGCTTAACATTAAACCCTATGAATATAAACCCTATTATTAATATTAGAAACTTTAGGATCAATATTATAAACGCAAGGGATTAATAAACTCATTTGATTAATATTAAAAACTCGAGGGATTATAAACAAAGGGAATAACCTTCATTAGAGAAATTTTGATGTCTAAAATGAGCCTCCTAAGGAATATTACAAAATAGTAGTGGAAATAATAAAATAAGATTAGATTACATCATCAAATTTTAGAGGAAAAAAAGAAAATACAATTTTTTCAACTCGTATTTTCAACTTATTTCTTTGCGGTTTTACTCAAATTTCGAGCGGGAGAACTTGTTGGATGCAAAATTTAATTTCCCATTCCAAGAGTACCCATGTTGCATATTTTCGATGAACCCTTATAAATGAACAATGAGGAAATATATGAAAAAGCGTGATTGCAATCACATTTTTTTAATGTATTTTCTCATTTTTCATGTAAAATGGGCCATTGAAAGTATGCAACAGGTATTCCTTGGATATGGAATTAAATTGTACGTCCAAGAGTGCCCCCTCGAAATTTGAGTAAAATTATAGGAAGATAAGTTGAAAATATGAGTTAAAAAGCATTTTTTTAGTATTTTTTAATATTTTTACATTTTTACTTCAAAAATGGTAAATCAGCCCCCATGATTGACATCATCATATTAAATCCTATTGGTTCACATAAAGTTGATTTTGGTTGTACAACTTTATTTTGAGTCCCAATTTTGATTTCAAAATTTCTCTAATTTGAAATTGTAAGATTAATATTAAACCCTAGGAATATAAACCTTAAGATTAATATTATAAAACCAATGACCTTGATCGGGGTGCGAGCCGGTGGTTGGGACAACAAAGGGGGACTAATGAAGAGTACCCTTGAGTATTGTACCACTTCCCCCCACACGCTCGAGGCGATGGGTGTGGTGGCCCTTTGGCAAGATTACATGCAAGGGAGGTGAGAAAGGTGACAATGAAGGTGGTGAAGGCGCAGGTTTTAACGGAGGAAAGGGTAGACAGGTGGGTGATGTTGTTGTGTTTGTTCACGGATGGGGGAGCTGGTGCACTAGAAGGGTCGGGCAACACAATCTATGAGAGTATGCAACATGGGTACTCTTTGGATGGGGAATTAAATTGTATATCCAATGAGTGCCCCTCGAAATTTGAGTAAAACTATAGCGATATAAGTTGAAAATACGAGTTAAAAAACAATTTTTTTTTTTTTTTTTTTTTTTTTTTTTAATTTTTGTATTTTTTTTAATATTTTTACATTTTTACTCCAAAAATGGTAAATCATCTCCCATGGTTGACATCATCATCTTAAATCTTATTGGTTCACATAAAGTTGATTTTGGTTGTGCAATTTTGTTTCGAGTCCCAAATTTGACCTCAAAATTTCTCTAATTTGAAATCATAAGACTAATATTAAACTTTAGGAATATAAACCTTAAGATTAATATTATAAACCCAAGGACCATGATCGAGGTGCGAGCTGGTGGTTGGGACAACAGACGGGGACTAATGAAGAGTACCCCTGAGTATTGTACCATCGCCCCTCACACACTCGAGATCCGGTGCTTGGGACAACAGAGGGGGACTAATGAAGAGTACCCCTGAGTATTGTACCATTGCCCCCCACACGCTCGAGGTGATGGGTGTGGTGGCTCTTGGCATGATTGCATGCAAGGGAGGTGGGAAAGGTGGCAGCGAAGGTGGTGAAGGAGCAGGTTTTAACGAAGAAAAGAGTAGACAGGTGGGTGATGTTGTTGTGTTTGTTCGCAGACGGGGGAGCTAGTGCACTAGAAGGGTTGAGCGATGCCATTCTTAGCCTCAAGCTTGAAGACGCCCTGCAAGTTTCCATGTGATATGTTTTCCGGCTCATCTCTTCCGGCTCATCTCTTCCATTGCAATGTTGACTTGGTTGGGCTTTTGCTGGTGGGAGCGGGGGAAAATTAGGAATGTTAATTGGGAAGTTGAGAATTGTTGGTGGAATTGGGGGTGGCGCCTGGTTGTATTGTCTCGGTTCTGCGTTTATGTCTTGCCATTGTAGGGTATTGCTTCAATCTCCCTCTGTTTTGAACTTATGTTGTCTTGCATGGGAATCCTAGGAACTATGGGTCAAAGGTTGAGCGGGGATGTCAGTAGGGGTCATGAGGCTAGACGTTGCGAGCTAGGTGATGAGGGCAGTGGGTGTCAGTTATGCTACTGCCTAGGAGTGGTCCCTTGTTGTCGATGCCAAGGAAACTGCTGAGAACTAGATAAAAACTACTGTGGAGAGGGAATTGTTAGGAATCTTGGGTGGGAAGACGGGTAAGAAAATGCCAAATGATATGCGCTTATATCTTGGGAAGAGAGGAAACGGTTTGCAAATCATGGCTGGCCTAATGCTAGTAAGCGATAAAGCTCACTAGCTTGGTCTTCGAGAGGCGAAGATTACCTACCCGTGGTCATGAGGAGATGGGTGTGGCGATGAAGGCTCATTGCTAATGGCTGGAGGTCGGCCCCTCTTGGGGAATGGACCTTTGATCACGAAGGCCTTGGTACCGATACCAAAGGGAAAGGGGAGGAGCAAGTTAGGGTGGTTAGCATTGGTAATTCAATTTAGGGATGGGAGCATTTCTGTATCATGTTGAAATGTTTTTGGTTAACGAATTGCCGCTCTTAACATGTTTTGGGCATCTCCACCATGGCTTGACTTGCGAAAATTCGTGGCCATGGAAGATGGGCCCAGGTGCCCAGAACTGAAAAGGAACCGAGCACATCTGAGCCTTGTAGGGGGAGAAAATTGGTGGAAAATATTTTCAGTGAAGCTGCTGAGGCTTATCATGAGGGCACTGATGAAGGCATTCAAAAACTTTTAGAGGAATGGGAAGAGGAAGTTAAGAAGGGCAGCGAGACAGAGGAGGACATGGATGATTGGAGGACCCTTGTCTCGGACCCTAGTAACACTAGAGGCAGAATAACGCAATTTAAGAAGACCTTATACCTTTATTGGCTGATGAAAAGTCTACTGGGCAAGGCTATGGAGTGAATCTCGATGGGCATGGCTGTTTTTGTCCAAGTTATGTGGAGCTACAAACAAGAATTCGAGAAAGTTTAGTTTCAACTCCACAAGCAAGATATCAGGCTGAGCTGAATTGAGAGGCACATCCCATGTATCTTGGAACTTTTTGAGATGCTTGGATCAAATGTCAAAGATCCTGTGCCAGTGGAATCGGCCTCGGAAGAACATAATGACCAGATAATCTCCCTTGTTTAATTTTGTTTAATATGCAGATAGCTTTTACTGTTTGTTATGCAAAAATATGTATAGGTAGAAATCTAGAGTATGGTCATGAAACAAAGACATATATAGCTTGGATAGAAATACTAAAAATTTTCTATTTTTGGATGAAATACAATGTAGATAGGTGGCCAATAGACTTGGTTTCCAATGGGAAAGATGAGGCCACCTAGCCAATCTATGTGGTGTGAATTTGCTTATAAATGAATGGAAAAAAGAGGACCTGCCAAGTTTATAAAAAAAATATTACAAGGCCAAGGGATTAATACTATAAATCTAAGTGATTAATAAACCCAATGGATTAATAATATAAAGCCAATGGATTATAAACCAAAGAGAATAATATTAAATCCAAGGGATTAATATTATAAACCCAAGGGATTAATATTAAAAACATAAGGGATGAATATTATAAAACATGGTTGACAATTGTTGATCATCATTAATCATGGTTGACCATGGTTAAGCATCGATGACCATGGTTGACAACAACATTAATAAATGTGGTTAATATACACTGATAGGCGAATATTAATCACATGCACAACCACATTATTAAATGTGGTTGATATATGCCAATAAGCATCAATGGATATTGATTAATTATTAATTATTAATATTTATATTAATAAATATATTAAATATAATAATATTTATTATATTATAAACTATTATTATCATTATATTATAAATACAAATAATAATTATATCAATAATAATTACAATTTATAATAATAATAATTATAGAATCGGGAGACGACCATGGACGACTATGGTTTGGGATAGACCTGCAAACGGTAGACCTGCACAGACCACGGCAAACTGTCATCGCTCTTCAATAATAAGACAAACACTATACGAAAAAGGAATAGTACGCAAGCAATGGAAACCCCCCAAGGGGAGGATATGGCACCTCCCCCCAATGATGCTGAAAACATTCCAATGCATACAGAAGATGTCAAGAAGGAACACCAGGAAGGTGTAGGACCAGAGCCCAAAACTTTTGCAGACAATATGAACATGAATGAAGCTCCCAAGGCGATGTCAACAAATTGTAAGCCTATTGCAGCCGAAAGACCTAAGATTGAGCTCCTAAGTCACTGGATCAACACTCAAATCCAGTACATGAGGGATCACGCGTTGATTGGAAAGTTTATAGGCTTTTGGCCCAAAGAGAAAGCTTTGCATGGCTGGATAGCAGCCAAGTGGAAACCAAAAGGGCACATTACCTTGTAGTTGGGGCCCAAAGGCTTCTTTACGACGATTTTCAACTGTATAGAAGACCAAAACAGAGTCCTTGATGGCGGACTTTACTTTTTTAACGTGGTAGGCTTATATCTGAGAGACTGGATTGAAATATTCAATCAGGACAAAGAAGATTTAAGCTGGGCACTAGTTTGGATCCGCCTTTATTCCCTGCCTTTGGAGTATTGGTATGAAGACTTACTGCAAGATATCGGGAACAGTTTAGGGGAATTCATTAACATCGCGGAGGAGAAGAAACTCAGGCGATATACCTCTTATGCCCAAATATGTGTCTATATGCATCTCAATAAAGCTCTCCCGGACGCGGTAAGTCTGTACCATGATGATTTTGAATGGATTCAATCAATAGATTATGAGCATGTTCCATTCCAATGCAGGAAATGCTATGCCCTTGGCCATCTATTTCGAGGCTACCCTTCAAATATGAAAACCTCAACCTCCTCCACTTTGGACAAACTTGACTCGAGTGGGTTTACTAAAGTCACCAATCGTAAAAATAATACAAAAAACCCTCTTCAAGCCTTAAAAAACCTGTTGCCAATGCCTCTATGTCATCCACTAGCAATAGCTTTAAGACCCTGAATCGGCCAGAACAAAATAAATCTGAAAAGCCTAACCACTTGGAGGAAATCCCCAAGATGACTCCTCATTCCACTCCCTTGAGCTCGAAGAAGGCCCAAAAGCCTGTGCAATCTATAGATCTTAACTCTGCATTTCCCAGTTGTTCCCCGAAATGGAATACTCAGGGCATGGAGGTTGATAACGTGCAACAGGAAACCACGACTGTAGTGGAAACAACAGTGGAACGAAATGAGGCCCAACACATGGAAGAGGAGCCGGAGAGTTTCAACATTGGAGATCTGGACATACTGGGATTAGAACAAGCTTGCAAGAAAAAAGAATACGATAAGATCCCAAAAAGGCAACTGGAAAGCTTAGAAGTCATCCTCTCGAGAGCACAACAACAAATATTTCTAGGCATCCAACCTGGGAGTCAATGGGATGGTAAAAATGTTTCTAAAGACAATAAAAAATAGGAAGGAAAACTGATCTTCAAAGAACCATCCGCATTGGGGAAATGTTGGTGGAATCAGGAAGATATTCCAAGCTTACAAAGTATTACAATCCCTTACCTAACAATGCATCATGAAGCTCATTTCATGGAACATCAGAGGGCTCAATAGCCCCGGGAAATACAAACTGATAAAAAGCATGATTCAATAGGAGAAACCCCAAGTTTTCTTCTTGCAAGAAACCAAATGTAACTCTACAACACTGGACTAGACACTTGCAAAAGCATGGCCAGGTAGCAAAGCGGTAGCAGTGGATGCCTCAGGTGCATCAGGAGGACTAGTAATAGTCTAGGATGAATGAGCTATATCACTTAATAATATTCATGCGAGTAAGCATTTCATTCAAGCAACCTTCCATATTACAGGGACAAATGTACATGGTCACCTAACCAATGTCTACTTCTCTGAGGAAGCAATGAATAAGATAGACATATTGAATACTTTAGCTTTGATCAACTCTGAAAGAACTCATCCGATTTGGATCACAGGAGGAGATTTTAATATGATAACAAAGATGGAAGAAAAAAGAGGAGGCATGGCCAAATTGGACAATGAAAGCATTCACTTCAAAAATTCCATCCAAGACAACTGGCTCATAGATATGTCATTCAACAACGGAATATACACATGGAATAACAAACGAGTAGGTGCACATCAAATTGGCTCTCGATTGGATTGGTTCCTACTATCTGACAATGCAATCCATCTTGGAGGGGACTTCTCGGCGTCGGTCTTACCAATCTCAAGATCAGATCATTGGCCTGTTGCACTTCAATGGCAAAGGATGGGAAACACCAGACGAAGGCCTTTCTGCTTTGAGGCTTTTTGGATGATGCATCCAGACTTTAACGACCTGATTAATGTGGTCTGGAAAAATTTCAAACCCTCGGATGGCACAAAAATGTATCAATTCCAACAAAAACTCAAAAATCTCAAGAACAACATTAAACAATGGAATCAGCTTACCTTTGGCAACATTTTCCAAGCACAAAGTGTTCTAGATCAAGAAATGAAGAAACTACAGCAGAGGATCATCATGGAAGGAAGATCTGAAGTCCTCCCAGAGCAGGAAAAACACCTACAAACACAAATATCCGAAAGAGTAAAGCAAGAAAAAATACTTTGGAAACAAAATTCAAGAGTGAGATGGCTTAAAGAGGGTGAAAGAAACAAAAGGTTCTTCCATCGCACTACTATCCAAAGAATAATGCATAACAACATCACCTATATCCAAAATTCGCAAGGAGAACGACTGGAAAAACATGAGAATGTAGAACAAGAGTTTCTTACTCATTTCAAGCAGGTACACCAAGAACATCAGATAGATTGACTACAGGCTATTGAGAAAATTACCAAGAATTTCCCAAATATCATAACAGAGGAAGACAATCAGCTCCTCCTCAGGCCAATATCTTTATAAGAAGTGGAGAAAGCCATGCAACAACTCAAAGAAGGAAAAACGCCTGGCCTAGATGGTTTCACATCTAATTTATTCCACAACTTCTGGGATCTAATCAAAGAGGAGGTCTGGCAAGTTGTTGAGCAATCCAGAACTAATAGATGGATGCTTCCCTCTTTGAATGCAACCTTCACAGCTCTCATCCCCAAGGAAGAACATTCTCAGACTCCAGACAAATTCCGGCCTGTTGCTCTATGTAATGTCATATACAAAATCATCTCCAAAGTTTTTGCTTCAAAACTAAAACTACTGCTTCTTTTACTCATATCGCCCAAGCAATCAGGTTATGTGGAAGGATGGCAAATCACGCATGGCATCATTCTCACTCACAAGATTATTCACTCAAAGCAATCCAAAAAAGCAGGTATGCTCCTAAAAATCGATCTCTCCAAAGCTTTTGATAGTTTAAGCTGGAAGTATATGCAAAAAATGCTTATAGCCTTTGGCTTCTCCCCCTTGGGTTAGATGGGTCATGAGTCTTATAACGTCTACCTTCTCCATTTTAATCAATGGTATCCCTTCCACCCCCTTTCACCCCTCTAGAGGAATTCGACAAGGAGATCCCCTCTCCCCTTTTCTGTTCGTCATAATGGCGGAAGGACTAGGAAGAAGCATCAAGGAAGCTCTTCACACCCAGAAACTGAGAGGACTCTCCTTTTCCAACACCCTTGCCTTCACCCACCAACAATTCGTGGATGATAACATGTTGTTTGGCCATCCCTCGGTCTAGGAAGCCCTTAAATTAAAAACCATTTTGTCTGAATTCTCGGATGCCTCTGGAGCTTGCATTAACAAGACTAAATCCCAGATATTTTTCTTTCATACCCCTGCTATAACCCAATCCTCAATTGCTCGGATCTTGGGCTTTACAATAGCTGCTCTCCCCTCTAAATACCTGGATGCTCCTATGATGGATACTGCTTTAAAGCACTCATCTTGGCAATTGCTCTTGGAAAAATTGGAAGCCCGTCTCTCTTCCTGGACTTACAAAGCTCTAAACATGGCAAGCCATCTGGTCTTAATCAAAGCTGCGCTGCAATCCATGCCGCGCTTTTTTTTTTTCCAGTTCTGGCAGCGCCAAAATGGGTTCTCAAAGAAATTAAACATCTTCAAAAAGCCTTTTTGTGGGGGAACACAAGACAAAAGCGAAAATGGGCTTTGATAAAATGGGATACAGTATGCCTTCCGAACATCTCCGGAGGTACCGGGCTTCGTGATCATCAACATAGTAATGCGGTCATGGGAGCTCGCATTTGGTGGTAATGGATCTCGGAACCGCATACTCCCTGGGCTATCCTCTAGATAGCAAAATATGCTAATCATCGACCAATAGATGACTTAATCCAACTCACAGAAGTTGGCCCATGCTCTCTAATCTGGAATGCAGCTAAACAACACAAGGATTTAATTCAACAACACAACTTCTGGGAAATTAGGAATGGTAATAATGCATGGTTCTGGGAAGACTCTTGGCAGCAAAGACCCAAGCTGAAGGACTTGATTAAACCCCACCAAATACAGGACTGGGAAGGGCAATTGATGGTAAAGGTAAATCAACACTGGAGGCCTACCCACACACAAGGATACAGGCAATGGATGAACTCAGACCACATCATCAAGCAAAGGCACACAACTCATCAAAGACAATCTGGAAACAGAGCTTTCAAATAGGGAAATACACTACTCTGACAAGAAGGATATAATTAGATGGGGTTATGAGGCAAGAGGAACTTTCACTACACAAGAGGCTTATAATTTAATTATAAGAAACCAAATAGTCAAAGACCCACTATGGAACAAAGTATGGGCTCCCACCATTTGGCCAAAAGTTTGCACATTCCTCTGGCTGCTATGACAAAATAAAATCCTCACTTGGGACAACCTATAAAAAAGAAGCTTTCATGGGCCTTCTATGTGTCCCAACTACAAACAGGCGGAAGAAACCACTGAGCACCTCATAAAATCCTGCCCATTGGCAAATAGACTATGGGAAAAAGTTAGTTTCAAATGCCAAAAAGATGGACGAGTTAAGGAGGATATACCCAACACTGTGCGCACTTGGGCAATCAGTCCTTACAAAAGCAAACTGTTAAATGCTTTAGGAAACTTATCCCAGGTCTCCTCATGTGGATTGTCTGGAAGGAAAGAAATCGTCACATCTTCAAGGACCAATCCTCCCCTTCAGAAGTACTATGAAATAATGTGTCAAAACCTTCAAGAAACCTTAATGCTTCAAACATGGTATGAAGAAGATTTTCCCACCATTGCATAGGAACATAATATATGGGCAAACTAGAACCTTCAATGGAACCATATGCAAGCAAATTAGGGTAAAAATTCATCACAAGGAAAGACACTAGACAGATGGATTTCTCCGCCCCAACATATGATACAACTTAACTTTGATGGAGAGTCTAAAGGTAATCCAGGCAAAGCAGGATATGGAGGAGTCTTTAGGGACCACAAGGGAATTCCTCTTCTCACCTTCATTGGCTCAATTGGTTGGGATACAAATAATTCAGCTGAATTAGAAGGGATATGGTAGGGGCTTCTCCTTGCTCAACTCCATGATTTCTTCCCACTTATGATTGATGGGGATTCTCAGATTCTCATTAACATGGTTAATCAGATTTTGCAGGGGAAACCATCATACAAAGTTGGAAGCAGTTGGAGATTGGCAGAAAGATTAGAGCACATTGAACAATGGCTTTCAACCCACAGAGTAGTAACCCTTAAACACATTCGTAGGGATGGAAACAAAGTAGTATATCTTTTAGCTAACATTGGAGTAGACAGTGGAAGGACCTTAAATGCAGGCACACTTAATACTATTGTTACTACTCTTCAGTTATAGGAATACAATAAATTGGTGCAGATTGAAATGGTATAGGAAGAAGAAACGCACTCGGATGCGGGTGATTATCAAAGTCATTAAGATGATGAGACGGTCGGGCGGCGGAAGGGCTAGCCACATGGCCACCTACGTCTTCCCCCATGCCAACCTGAGACGCATTCGAGGCACCTTGTAGCCGCCATTAAATGAATGCTATGATCGAGACAGAACCACAACACTCATAACAATGGCGCCTGCAGACCATTATGCAATTCCTCCCCCCCAATCCACTGTGTTTTCCCTCCGCAGGCCGCAGAGCTCTGTTCACGCACTGTAACAGGTAGCCGATGCTGGTTGCTAAGTTGCATTGACTTGGGCAACAGATTTCATTATTCCCACACCAGACTCTGCAACTTAGCTCAGGCCCAGACTTCCTTTGTCCATTCTCCACACAGTTACTCCACCATCCCCTCTGTAGTTAACCCAGCTTCCAATCCTACCATGGTCTGACATCAAATGTGAAGCAGGAGAGGAGGCACTCGTGGCGGGAGCATCCGCCCTCCTACAATGCCCAGCCCTGACTCTGTCTCCCCTGCATCTTCAGCGGACAATCCAAATCCGCATAGCTCCTTCTATAGGCATTACCCAGACGCCTGTAGCAGTAGGGGAAGAGCTAGGCTCCAAGGCACAGGAAGGGGGGATGCGGCGGTTCACACTGCCAATTTTCCCCTACCTCTGCATCCAGCTCTTGATACCACGCAATTTCGGTTTCACAGCACCCTAAATCGTCCCGTAATCATAGCCAACATTACAATTACTTTAACTGAAGAAATTGACCCGCCAGCACCTCTGCCTGAGTACAATGATGAGCCGAACATGGCAGAACCAAGCAACAGGTGCATCCGCAATCCCAGAAAACAGCAAGTAGACGAAGATAGAGCCACCTTGCATGGTAAAGCGTTGGCTGGAAGCCAGCAAGCTGCGAAAGGCAAGCTTGGTGACACGCCGGCCTTAGGCAGTTGACGTGGTGACACATCTGGAACGTGTGTGGCGCAGGTAGCATCGAGGGAATCCATCCAGTACAAGGCAGTGGTACGTCAGACGAGGATGACAATTTAGACAAATATGCGTGTCCGATTGTGGAAGAACCGGCCCCGGACAATCTCTAGTCTCGACACTTTGGTAGCCAGGTGTCGCTTTTTTCCAGGTGGATGTTTTTTCTTGATGATTGGGCAATTACAGTTAAGTTTGTGTGTTTTCTGGTTATGACACTGCAATGTCTAAAATGTTTTGTTTTTTTTTGGTCAAAACTGATAACCCCTATGTGGGATCTTTTGATTTTTTGGACTGGTTTCCCCTTTGTTGGGGTAGTCAACGATAGACAGTCTTATTGTGTGATGAAATTTGTTCAGTACTTTTGAGGCCAGGCCTCACTGTAACTACTTTTTTATATAGAACAATCTTACTTAGAAAAAAATAATAATTATATTATAATAAGATGGTAATATTATTGATATTATCAATAATATAAAAATATTGATATTAATTACCAACGGATTATTAATATTATAAAACCAATGCATTATAAACCCCATGGAATAATATTAACACAAAAGATTAATATTATAAACCTAAAAGATTATTATTGTAAACCTAAATGTATAATATTAAAAATCCAAGGGATTAATATTATAAACCCTGTCAATAATATTATAATTTAGGAACATGAACCCTTATATTAATAAACCTAAGGGATTGATGTTATAGATCCAAGGCACTAATAAAAAGGGATTAATACTAGAAACCCAAGGGAATAATAATAAACACAAGGCATCAATATTGTAAATCCAAAGGATCAATATTATAAACCCATGGTATATAAACCCTAAAATAAATATTATAAACTCTAAAATAAACAAGGTTGATCATGATTGATTTTCATATTGATATAATCTTTGTCACAATGTGACATTAGACCATCGTTGACCATGATTGATTTTCATATTGAGACAATTTTTGTTACAATGTGACGTTGGACCATTGTTGACCATGGTTGATTTTCATATGAGATAATCTTTGCCACAATGCGACATTGGAACATGGTTGACCATGAATGACCATGGTTGTGACGTTGGACCAAGAGACAATATTTGTCAAAATGTGACCATGATTATTGACCATGGTCGATTTTAATATTGAGAGAATCTTTGTCACAATGCAACATTGGACCGTGGTTGACCATGGTTGACTATGGTTGATTTTCATATTGAGACAATCTTCGTCACAATGTTATGTTGGACCATTGTTGACCATGGTTAACCATGATTCATCATAATTGACCATGGTCGATCATGTTTGACTAATGCTGACCATGATTGACCATGGTTGGCCATGGTTGATTTTCATATTGAGAAAACCCTATGATAAACCCTAAGATAAATACTATAAACCAAAGTATATAAACACTATGATAAATATTATATATGGTAAAATAAACAGGGTTGACCATGCTTGATTTTCATATTGAGACAATCTTTGTCATAATGTGACATTGGACCATGGTTGGCTATGATGGATTTTCATATTGAGACAATCTTTTCCACAATGTGATGTTGGACCATGGTTTATTTTCATATTGAGACAATCTTCGTCACAATGTGACATTGGACCATGGTTGACCATGATTATAAACCCAAGGGATTTATATTAAACCTTATGGTTAATATTATAAACCCAATGAATAATATTATACCGTAGGAATATGAACCCTTAGATTAATAAATCCAAGGGAATAATAAACCCAATGGATTAATACTAAAACCCCAAGGGATTATGAACTTAAGGGAATAATACTAACCCTAAGGTATTAATATTATAGACCCAAGGTATATAAATCCTAAGATAAATATTACAAGCCCTAAAATAAACATGGTTAACTATGGATATCGATTTTCATATTGAGACAACCCTTGTCACAGTGCGACGTTGGACCATGATCGACCATGCTTGACCATGATTGATTTTCATATCGAGACAATCTTTGTCACAATGTGACGTTGGACCATGGTTGACTATGGTTGATTTTCATATTGAGATAATCTTTGTCGCAATGCGACATTGGACCATGGTTGGTCATGATTGATTTTATAAAACATGATTGACCATGGTTGATCATGATTGATATTATAAATCCAAGAGAATAATAAACCCAAGGGATTAATACTAAAAACCGAAGATATTATAAACCCAAGGGAATAATATTAGACCCAAGGGAATAATATAAACCCAAGGTATATAAACCCTAAGATAAATATTATGAACCCTAAAATAAACATGGTTAACCATGGTTGAATTTCATATTGAAACTATCTTTGTCACAATGCGATGTTGGACCATGGTTGACCATGATCGGTTTTCATATTAAGAGAATAATTGTCACAATCAAATGTTGGACCATGATTGATTTTCATATAGAGACAATCTTTGTCACAATGCGACAATGGACCATGGTTGAGCATGATTGTCACAATGTGACATTGGAAGATTGACTATGGTTGACCCTGATTGATTTTCATATTGAGATAATCTTTCTCACAATTGGATGTTGGACCATGGTTGACCATGATTTATTTTCATATTGAGATAATATTTCTCACAATTGAATGTTGGACCATGGTTGACCATGGTTGATTTTCATATTGAGACAATCTTTGTTAGAATGTTGCGTTAGTCCATGGTTGACTATAATTGACTATGGTCGACCACGTTTGACCAATGTTGACAATGATTGACCATGTTTGATGATGAATGACAATGGTTGATTTTCATATTGAGACAATCTTTGTCACAATGTGGCATTGGGCCATGGTTGTCCATGATTATAAATTCAAGAGATTTATATTCATTAAGAGAATTTTGAGGTCTAAAATGGGCTTCCTAAAAAAAATATACAACCAAAATAAACTTTATAAGAACCAATATGATTGAAGATAATGATGTCAACCATGGGGGATGATTCACCATTTTTTGAGTAAAAAAGTAAAAAGATTAACAATAATATAATAATAAAACAACTTTTTCAACTCGTATTTTCAACTTATCTCCCTAAGGTTTTATTCAAATTTCAAGCAGGAGTATTCATTGGATGCAAAATTTTATTCTTCATCCAAGGAGTACCCATGTTGCATACTTTTGATGGACCCTGCTACACGAAAAATGAGAAATACATGAAAAAACGTGATTACAATCATGTTTTCACGTATTTCTCATTTTTTGTGTAGTATGGTCCATCAAAAGTATTCAATATGAGTACTCCTTGGATGAGGAATCAAATTTTGCATCCAACGACTGTTGATGCTCAAAATTTGAGTAAAACCATTGGGAGATAAGTTGAAAATACTGGTTGAAAAAATAGTTTTTTACTTTTTTTTCTTCTACAATTTGATGATGTAATCTAATCTTATTTTATTATTTCCACTATTATTTTAGAATTTCTTTAGGAGGCCCATTTTAGACCTCTAAATTCCCCTAATGAAACCTAGGATTAATATTTTAAACCCTGTGAATAATACTATACCCTAGGAATATGAACCCTTAAATTAATAAACCCAAGGGATTGATATTATAAACCCAAGAGAATAATAAACCCAAAGGATTAATACTAAAATGGCAAGGGATTATAAACCTGATGGAATAATATTAAACCCAAGGGATTAATATTATAAACCTAAGGTATATAAACCCTAAAATAAATATTATAAACCCTAAAATGAACATGGTTAACCAAGGTTGATTTTAATATTGAGACAATCCTTGTCACAATGCGACGTTGACCATGCTTGACCATGATTTATTTTCATATCGGGACAATTTTTGTCATGATGTGATGTTGGACCATGGTTGATTTTCATATTGAGCCAATCTTTGTCATAATGCAACGTTGGAACATGGTTGACCATGGTTGGCCATAATTGATTTTATAAAACATGGTGGACTATGGCTGACCATGATTAATATTATAAACTAAAATGATTAATACTAAAAGCCCAATGGATTATAAATCCAAGGGAATAATATTAAACCCAAGGGAATAATATAAACCCAAGACATATAAACCCTAAGATAAATATTATAAAGCATAAAATAAACATGGTTGAGCATGGTTGATTTTTGTATTGAGACAATCTTTGTCACAATTTGACGTTGGACGATGCTTGACCATAGTTGACCATGATTGATTTTCATATCAAGACAATCACTTGGAAGAAGAAAAATCCCATCTTTGGAAAGTTTTTGAAAATAATGGCTATAGCAAGCATCAAGGCCTCAAATATTTTCAAAGAGCCTATAAAGAGTCCAGGTTAAATCTACTTGTGATAGGATTCTTGTTGGTCACACTGATTCCTTTGTAAAATACTTTGCTTTCTTTGTTAAAGAGTTGAAAGATATGAGGCTTGACCCAGTGGATTTGTTAGTAATATTTGACGTTGTTTCCATTTATACTAATATTCCTATTCATGAGGCCATTGATGTCATAAATTGTCTCACTGATAAAGACACAAAAAAATTAGTAGGCCTTTACCTTACCTCTACATTCTTCAGTTTCCAGGGTGAGTTCTATGAACAAACATGTGGAGTAGTGATGGGTTCTCCTCTTTCACCTATTGTTTCCAACTTATTCATGAAAGATTTTAAGACCAAATATTTGGCCTCAGGTCAATTCTTCCCTAAGTGATGGAAGAGATTTGTGGAAGATATGTGCGTCGTTTGGGCCCATGGTCTTGAGAAATTAGATTTGTTTCTAAAACATCTTAATTCTTAATCGGACACCATAAAATTCACAATGGAGGTTGAGGTAAATGGGTGCCTTCCTTTCCTTAATATTATCCTCTCTAGAATGAATGATGGTTCTATTTCTCACCAAGTTTATCGCAAAAAAAATCACACGAAACAATATCTTCACGCCATTTCTCATCATTTTCTAGCGCAAAATTTCAGATTTCTTAGCACTCTTTCCACCCATGCATTGATGATTTTTTTACAAGAATCACTTAGAAGAAGAAAAATCCCATCTTTTGAAAGTTTTTGAAAATAATGGCTATAGCAAGCATTAAGGCCTCAAAACGTTTTAGAGTGCTCGTAAAGAGTCCAAGGTTAAGCCTGCTTGTGATGATCCTATCTCCAATGTGAAAATTCTATATATTCATGGGGCTATTGATAAGATTGTTCATATTCTTAATAAGAATAAAGTTTCTTCCACCTTCAAACCCCTTAATACCATTAGAAATTCTCTCAAATCTATTAAAGACCATGTGAACCCTAAAGGCATGAAAGGGGTCTACTCTATCCCTTGTTCATGTGGGATTCCCTACATTGGGGAAACTGACCACTCTATTAGCCAAAGAATCCAAAAACATGCAGTAGACATTAAGCATAATCATTCCTGCTCCTCAACTTTGGCTGAACATGTAGAGAAATCTAAACACCATGTCTACATTGAGGATTACCGTGTCATCACAAGGGTTAATCACTTCCATCATAGGAAACTAAGGGAAGCCATTGAGATTGAGAAACATGTAACCAATCTCAATAGGTACGATGTTGGAAATTGAGCAAGAGTTGGGTTCATGCGCTCTCTTCTTGATTGCCTCGCCTTTTTTTTAATAATATTAATTTGATTTTACAATCAATATACATATAAAATAAATAAAAAATGTTTAATTATTTAATCTAATTTAATTTAATTTAATAAATAACAACAAATAATAAATTAATAAATTACTATTGTTCTAATTTCTAACGACTAACTCACAACAACTATAGCCTAACAACTATTTTTTTTTTCCACTGGAAAAATCCGTAAATTTCATTAATATGAAAATTTACATATGTAGATGCATGAAGCATATGCCATAGTCAATATGTTGTATATGTTCTTTTCCAAAATTTATCAGTTTTGGACTGCTGTAAGTATTTACCTCGCAGGGTATTCAGTATGTAGCTATTTACAATGTGCCTTTTTGGCGTCTATCTAGCTGGAAATAAACACAAAATTACAAAAATGGTTGTATATATACTGCTGTCATGTGCATGCACGATCCTTTTATGCTGTTTGGCAACCCGTGGTTGGATATTCCGGGTCTATGTAAGGACGATGGTAAAATTTTTTCTCCTGATGGTCTTTGATCTCGGAGATCTCCCACATGCCTCTGTCCATCGTCGCTGCCTCCTTGGATAATTTATCAGTGCCATTGTTATGTTCCCTATAGATGTGTGAAACAGTGATGTTGTTAAATGCTTCTTTGAGTACGAGAACTTCGTTCAATATTATACTGAGTATGTGTATGTGACATGTGGTTATGCCATTGATCTAATTAATGATGATCTGAGAATCCCCGAATATGTTGATACTATTGCAATGGTGGCTCAGAGCAAAATGGAGTAAATGACGCAGTGTGATGAGTTCTGCGAAGTTGTTGGTTTCGGCTCCCAATCCGGCCTTGATTTTATAAAGGTGATGCTCGGATAAATGAATAATAATGCCGCCCCCACAGCTCTGCGAATTTGCAGCTCCGTCGAAAAAAGCCCAAGGGATGCTTTGGTCGATGTGAGGAGGAGGGGTGGGGTGTCGAGATTTTGGAGGGGGCGGGTCTGGTAGCTCATTCAGAGCGGTGATGATACCAGCCTCCATCAAGGGCCAGTGTATTGGCTTTTCTTCAAATATTAACCGGTTTCTGGATTTCCATATGGACCAGTTAACAATGATGGGAAGATTAATATTTTTTGAACCTTTGTTTCTCTTATCCCATTCAGTCCATGCGCTTAAGAGGTCTGTGCCATTCCATTCACCTGTGTAATGCGAGAAGGTCTTGAGGTTTTTTCATAAGCTCAGTGTCGCCCGACATCTCAGAAAAATGTGTTCTGTAGACTCTGAGGCTTCTATGCAAAGAACGCACCAGGTAGGACCATACTGTGCCCTTTTCATGAGATGTTCTCCAGTGGGTATTTTATCTCGAAGGATGCAGCGGGTGAAGAGCTTTGATCGATGTGATGCATCTAATTTCCAGATATTCTGCCACAAGCTAGCAGTGGTGTCGGGCTTCTTGTGAGAGATCAGCTGAAGGTAGCCAACCTTGGGGGTGTAAAGGCCGCATTCGACCAAGTTCCAAATGAGTTCATCCTGCCCTTCTGTAATTCAAATGTGAGATTCTTGCAGAGCCTCTCTGTATGCTCTCCAAGATGGGTGCCATCTGTTGGGGAGGTTTAGCTGCTGTGCGGATTTCCATGCCTGGTGGAATATATCAGATTGTTCATGATCCGCGATCTGTGAGATTACATTGATTTCTTGAGCTGAGAGGTGTTCCACCAGCTCTCGGGGAAGTATATGTCTCCCACCACTGCCTGCCCAAGGATCGAGCCCGATCCTTGCCCTATTCCCATCTCTGATGCGCCATATTAAGTTATCTCTGATTAATGGCAGTGAGTGTAAGAGGGCCTTCCATATAGATGATGTGCCTGTTTTGTTCCAAACTGGGAGTCTAGCCCAATTGATGATGCTGAGCGGCTAGATATATTTGTGGTAGATAATTCTGGTCCATAAGCTTTGGGACGTCAGAAGGGCCCATCCCATTTTCCCCGCCAAGGCTTTGGCAAATGTAGGGAGCTCCTTTAACCCCCAGCCTCCCCACTTCTTTGGTAAAGCTATCTTATTCCAGCCTATCCAGGCAAAGATACGCTTATCCTGGTTGCCTGCCCATAACTATCGGTTGCATAGTTGTTGTAGTTTTGCCAGGATGTTCCGAGGGATCCAAGCCAGTGCCATCCAAAATACCGGCGTTGCTTCAAGAACCGATTTGATCAGGGTTAATCTCCCAGCCCTGGATAGGTATTTATGGCTCTAGCAAGTTAATCTTTTTTCCACTTTTTCTATCAGCCAAACCCAGTCTGCGATCTTTTGGCATGTCGGCTTTAACCAATATCCAAGATATTTTAGCCCCCCGTCCAATGGCTGTGGAGTGTATGGAAATGCCTGCCTTGCCATATGGGTTTCGTTTGCTGTAGTACCCACCAGAGTGATAGTGGATTTCAACCGATTTACTTCCATACCAGTTGCATGTGAGAAAAGGCCTAGAATGCGTATGAAAGTAGATGTGTCCTGAATGCTGCCATCCAATAAGATTAGGACATCATCTACAAACAATAGGTGAGTGAGGTAGCATTCATCAGTGATTTTGAGGCCACTGATTGACCCATCCTTTTTAGCTGAGATGATTAGCTGGCTTAGAGCTTCCATGACTAATAAAAAGAGGAGAGGTGAGAGAGGACAGCCCTATCGCAGCCCTCTTTCAGAGTGGAAGAAGTGTGAGGCAGATCCATTGATCAAGATGCTGAAGGTAGGAGATGTGATGCAGGCCATGATCCAATTGATGAGGGCGAGGGGGAAACCGATATGGATAAGAATCATTTTGATGAAGATCCAACTAACTCGGTCAAAGGCCTTGGAGAGGTCTATCTTCAGAAGGATACACTTGAGGTGTTTGGTCCAGATGGAATGAATCGCTTCTTGGGCGGAACCAATAGCTTCATGGATCTGTCTATCTTCCAGGAAGGCAAATTGCTTGGGGGTGATGTGTCGAGATAGGATAGGCTTGATCCTATTGGCAATGATCTTCGACATAATCTTATAGAGCACATTACATAGTGATATGGGACGGTAATCATCAAAGGAGGCAGGGGCATCAGTTTTGGGGATGAGGGCGATGAAAGTAGAGTTGATGGCATTATAAAGACTGCCCGATGTTCTTCTCTCCTCAAACACCTTAAGGATATCTCCTCCCAAAAGTTCGAAAAAGGCGGTGTAGAACTCTATTGTCTAGCCATCCGGCCCGAGGCTTTTCTCCTTCTGAAACCATTTGAGTGTACTTTCCAGTTCTTCCATAGTGACGGGTGCTGATAGATCATCAGAATCCTCTTCCTCTACAAATCTGGGGAAGTGAGAAGCCACATTGATGATTTCGGCCAGATTTATGCCAGTAGGGCTTTTATATATTCCCCTGAAGTGTGCAGTTCCGAGTTGAGAAAGTTTGTTGAAGGAATCTACCAGTCCACCTTCAGGTAGGGGGAGGTTCCAAATGGTGTTCGTCACTTTCCTTCCTTTGGTGTAATTGTGGAAAAATCTTGAAGTTTCATCTCCGGCTTTAAGCCAAGTAGCTCTACTGCGCAATCTGATCGACTCCTCCCTACTCTTAAGTATGTTCTTCTTCTAGTTTTCCAGTTCCACCAGCCGAGCCTCATCTTCTTGCGCTATGAATCCCAGGTTTCTTTCATCCAGAAGAGCTTGCAGTTCTTCTTCCACTGTCGTGAGCTGCACATCTTCCCTTATCTTCTTATCTTTGGCCCACTTAATCACAATGTGTTTAAGTTCCGTTAGGTTTTTAACAAACCCTCTAGCCATCGATGGTTCTCTGTCAATGGGATGTGTTCTCCAGTAGTCCATGACCAATTTTGTGAAGCTCTGGTCCTGTAGCCATGTATGATTAAACTTGAATGGCGCTTTTGGCTTCTGATGATTGCCCCGGATTTCCAATATAATGGGGGAGTGGTCGAATATGCCCCCATTACCCACCCACTGTTTATAGAAGTGAAGCTGTTGAATCAGAGGGCCTCTCATCAGGAAACGATCCAGTCTACGGGCCAGAGCAACGGTCCCTACCCTTCTATTTCTCCATGTGGGAAGAGGCTTCTGCATAGGGATGTCGATGAAGTCGTGCTGCTCCAATAAGCTCTTAATAAAGTTTGTGATAGGATCTTCTTGGGCCATTGAACCCCATGACTCCCTGAACCCCAGAGAAAAGTTCATGTCTCCACCCAGAATGATGCGGTCAAGAGTCATCAGGTTGCAGTCGAGTAGGTGACTCCAGAAGTTTTCCCGCTGATGGCAGGGTCCATAGATATTGACGATACGAAGGGTGAGACCGAGGTCTATAGAGAATATATCTGCACCCATGAAGCCATGGCCTCCCCAAGAGGAATCCAATCTGATTGATTTGGGGTTATACCCAATCGCCAGTCCTCCCGATCTGCCTAATGCATCAGATGCAAGGAAATTCCATCTTGCTGATAGGGAGGAGAGGGCGTGAGTGATGGACTCTGCAGGGCCTAGGGTTTCTTGTAGGAGGATGATATCAAGAGATTCGACCTCAAAAAGTCATTTAAGGGCTAGTTTTTTAGGGGTACTAGCCAAGCCCCTGCAATTAAATGAGAGGCACTTCATGGGGGACCAATCTTTGGGGGTTTTGATGCTCTAAGGACCCCATCGATGGTGTCTTGGCGCCCAGCAGCCACTTCCGCGCCAGCATGCCTAATGGCTTTGTTGAGATTTGATTTGCGTCCCCGGGTAGATAGGAAACCAGGGCCGTGTGGAACCAAGCCTAACCCGAATTGAGTTTCAGAGACCTCTAATTGGGAGGATCTAGGGTGCAGGGAGTATGGATGAGATGGAGTCGATATGGAGGATGAATTCAAGGAGGGTGAAGATGTGGGAGGCAATGAGGGCGGAGCAGTGGATGGAATTAGAGGGGGTGGAGGGATAGTGCACTGTGCCATGGTGCATGCAATTGAATTCACATATACAGATGAGAGATCAAGAGAGTAAGATGGAGGAATAAGTGATGAGCTCAGAGCTTGTGCTGTCACTGCAGCTGCCCTAGCCCTAGTCAGTGGAGGTGAGGGGGGGCTATCTTGTGCGCTTCTGCTTTCTCTGGAGCGCCTTGAGGTGCCGCACTACTCTGTGGAGAGTAGGGAATGGTCAGGGAGACACCTCTGGATGCTGCGGGCGAGATGATTGGAGATCCTTCCTGTCTTTTATTCAATGGGCAATCCTTGAATAGATGACCCACTTGGTGGTACCGGTTGCAGCGGAAAGGTACACCTTCATCGTCCAGGATCTGTAGTCTGCTAAATTTCCCCCATTTTAGAGTGATTTTTTCTTCCAATCCTTCCCGTGTATCCAGATGCACGAGAATTCTTGCTAATGTTCTTTTCTTTGTATCTATATATGATCGATCATGGTCCAAGTATGTGCCCAACGCGTTCCCAATTCTGATAAAAGCTTCCTCCATCCAATATTGTAATGGAAGCCCTGGCAGTCGCACCCATAGTGGGCCTGCTCCAATCTGTTCGCGCTTAGGATCGAATAGAGGACTCCATCGTTTCAATAGCACAGGTGCCATTTCAATGTGCCAATGTTGTGCAAGTACTGTGTCTGTGCATGCCTCGGTTGCGAAATGGAGTGAGAACCATCCCCTCAGAAGCTCTTGGACCTCTGGCAATTCCGTGAGTAGAGCACCCCAGATTTCTTTGACCCATAGCGTCAATCTTTCCGCCGAATAGGTACGCCCCCGCACATGTCCAACCAGGACCGATCGAGCCATTTCCATAGAATTCTCGAAGTCGGTGGGGTCTCCAAAGGCTACTGTGATATCTTTTGCCGTCGCTCTGATGTACTTCGTCTTCTTCTTCTTCGTGCAGGGTGCTTTCGGGTGATCTATGAGGGGGTTTGAAGCCCTAACCGGGGGGGAGGGTTTTGGAGGCTGAACATTGAGTGCCGGTGTGTAGAAACTACCCGATGACCGAATCCCTGCTTCTTGTTGGGGTATTTCTGCGGTCCCCCGTATCTCGACTTGTGCTAGTGATGGATCGAATTGCAGTGATGGAAGCGGGTCAAGTGCCAAGGAGTCTGGTGAAAGCGAGGAGAGTAGATGAGCAGCGGTTCCAGGCGGGAGCAGCGGAGCATGCAGATCATGCGCTAGGGGGAGTGGATCCAGCAGGGAGACCTCAAGAATGATGTGCTGTGTGGTTTTCCCTTCAACATTTGTTGTATCGAAGCCCGGGAACTTAGGGTTTCCGAATATATTATGCCCTTCTAATGGATCCTCGGAGTAGTCCACGAGGTCCGTGAACCCGGTGTCCTCCATCCCGGTCAAACCGTCGATAACCGTTCCAGGAGCCTGAACCAAACCAATTACCGTAGACTGCTACTATGCTGGCCGATTAGGTGAGGTGGCCTATGTTCCTGCGGTTCCTGCGGCTAGGCTAGCCTTGACCTTCGCGGACGCGGTGCGCAAACCCCATCAGAGCTCCCCTAAGGATCCCCAAGGAATTAGTCTTCAATAAAATGGTCACCTAACAACTATTTCATAACAACTAATTATTAATTTATAATTAACTACTAATTTTATTTAATTTAATACCTAAATAATATTAATTTTATTCTTCTTTTAACTAATGCTTAATGATTAATTTCCCAATTGCTAACTTTGGACCTGGATGCATCCCTGCTATTTAAAATTATGGGTAGATTTTTTTTTTCACCTTTGTCTTGAGGATGAACCAAATTAGATGGTTTGAAACATCAACCAAATCTCAATGATGTGATTAATCCAAAAGACAATTTCATCAACTTCTAAGCTCTCTATTTTACATGTGAAAAGGACTAGTGTTTGAGCCCAATTACATCTTTGATGGACAATCTCACAATCTATGTAGCAACCTAATTGTTGAATGGCCTTGTAAATTATGTAAAGAAAACTATTAGTCGGTCTATGAAATGTTATTCAGATGCATGTAGTGGTAAAAAGACTCCTTATGGTTGATCTAGTTAAGGATACCATGCCCCAACACTCTTGGTGTCACTTCCCTTAACATAATTATACAAAGGTTCCAAGCATTTGGCATTGTGATACTATAAGGGTATGATCAAAATCATTGGGTGCGGTAGCATGGGAAATCATAGGATCTATTGTTGTTTCTACTGGAAGTAGCTAATTCAAAACATCACTAATTATTTTTTCGCTAATTATGTTTCCTATTTAGTTTAATTAAACAAATCACTAAGAGAAAATACAAGAACAATCCTAATCAACATATATTTTTAAATGGGTGGTTAGTGACTTGATCATCCAAAGCGTGAAGTGAACTCTGATAAAATATCCAATGTTTTATATTAAATGAAATGAAACCCATTGGTCAGCTCTACGAAAGAGAGTCTGAACCAGGAGAGTCTGGCTTTGCAGAACGCTCTACATTGTTCATGTACATTACACAATATATAGTAATCACAGATTTAGGGAAGTTAGAACAATAACCTAAAAAAATAGAAACTAATTCCTATCCTGAGGTCATGTGAACCAACTAATTATTCTAAGATATTCTCCATTTTCTCTAACACTCTCCCTTAATGGAGAAGGGGTTCACAAATATGCCTAAAATCTCCCTAAACATTTCAAACTTAATTTTTCCAAGAGGCTTAGTGAAAATGCCTACAACATTATCACATGTATTATAATATATCAAGTGGATTTCTTTTGATTTCACTTTCTCCTTGACAAATTGGAACTGTGTATCAATGTGTTTAGTGTTTTTGTGAAACACCAGATTATTAGCAAGTTTGATTGAACTCTGATTGTCACACTTGATCGTTGTTGCCTCTTTCTGTTCTTCCCCAACATCCTGGAGAAGTCTCCGCAGCCAAACTGCCTCACATGTTGCTACACACATAGCTTGATACTTTACTTTCACTGAAGACAAGGAAATTGTGTTCTGTTTCTTGCTGCTCCATGTAATCACCCCAGATCCAATGTTGAATGCATATTTTGTTATGGATCTGCGATCGTCTACATTTCTAGCCCAGTTTGAATCTGTAAATCTTGTCAATCTAGCATCAGAGGAGTCAATATAAATAATACCATAATCTAGAATACCTTGTAGATACCTCAAAACACTTTTCGCTGCATTCCAATGACTTTCAAGTGGCTTGGACATATATTGACTTAGCACACTGACTTCATAAGCCAAATCTAGTCTAGTATTGGTCAGGTAGATTAGGCTCCCAACCAACTGTCTGTAAAGTCTCACATCTGCCTCTTTAGAGCCATCCTTACTCTACAATTTGATGTTCTATTGTAATGGTACTACTACAAGCTTACACTGATCCATCCTAAATCTTTATAATAATCCTTTGACATACTTTCCTTGGGACAAAAATGTTTTTCCTGAATCTCTCTAGATCTTGAGACCCAAACAATATCTTAATTCACCAAGGTGTTTCATTTCAAACACCTGTGACATCTGTTGCTTGATTTCTTTGATCAGATATGCAGCATCACCTATAATGATCAAGTCATCTACATAAAAAGAAATCAACACTATGCACCCTTGTTCATCTTACATGGTATAAAGATTAGGGTCATTCTTGCTTATGTTGTAGCCAAATTTTAGAAAAAATGAATCAGTCTTTTCATACCAAGACCTGGGTGCTTGCTTTAGTCCATAAAGTGCTTTCTTTAACCTACAGATTAAATGTTCTTTCCCTTTCTGGGCAAAACCTTCAAGTTGCTCTAAATAAACCTCTACTTTCAATTCTCCATTTAAAAATGCAGACTTTACATCTAGTTGGTGAATCATCCAATGTTTCTTAATAGCTAAAGCAATCAACATTCTGATGCTGTTAAGTTTAGCTACAAGGGAAAAAGTTTCTTCATAGTCAATGCCTTCCTTTTGTTAATACCCCTTTGCTACTAATCTAGCTTTTAAGTAATCTATAGTTCCATCTACATTAATCTTTGGTTTATACAACCATTTACAACCTATGGTTTGTTTCTCTCTAGGAATTTCAACTAGTTCCCAAGTGTTGTTTCTAATTCTAGATTCATATTCCTGTTCCATAGCTATTTTCCATTCGCTACATTCATTTGCTTCCTTATAACTAGAAGGTTCAACAATATTCATCATACTAGTTATAAAAGTGTTTTCCCTATATCTTGCATGCAATTTAGCTTTCCTACCTGATCTCCTAAGTGGTGGGGTAGCCTCAAACCTTGTCTAATAATCATTCTCTTTTTCTTTTCGCTACTACTGTTGCTGTTGTATTTGTTGTTGTTGTTGTTGCTATTCATCTTCTTCCTTTGTCTGCTATTGATCCTGATTGTTTCATGTTTCTACACTTTCTTCTTCCACCAAGTATGGAATATCCCATTCCTCATTGTGCTTATCAGATTCTTCACGATCTTACTCATGGAATAGGACATCTCTACCAACAAAAATTTTGTGAGTAGAGGGACTAAATAATATATAAGCTTTATATTGTGAACAATACCCTATAAAGGTACATTTGATGGCTTTTGAATCTAGTTTTTTGCTGTCTTCCTTTGGAATATGGGCAAATTCTTTAGACCCAAATACTCTTAAATGTTTTACTGTAGGCTTAAATCCATATAGTGCTTCATAAGGAGTTTTAAACTCAAGACTCTTTGTAGGACTCCTATTTTTCAAATAAACTGCAATATTTAATGCTTCAGCCCAAAAGCCATTCGACAAATTCTTACCTTTCAACATGCTTCTAGTGCATTCCACCAGTGTTCTGTTCTTTATTTCTATTACTCCATTCTGCTGAGGAGTATGGGGTACTGTGAATTGTTGTAATTATTCGATGGTCTTTACAATACTTGATAAACTCATCCTTCCTGTATTCTCCCCCTTGATCGGAGCGGAAAATTTTTATTTGCTTCCCTGTTTGCTTTTCAATCATATTTCTGAACTGCTTAAAGTATTCAAATGTGTGATTATTCTTACTCAAGAAATATAACCACGAAAACTTTGTGCAATCATCAATAAACAGTAACAAATATAGTGCACCTCCTAATGACTTTATTTTCATGGGTCCGCAAAGATCTGTGTGCACTAATTCAAGTATATCTCTTTGTTTCTTCTCTATTCAAATAAGGAATTCTTCTCTATGCATATTTTATAATGTACAGGCATCACAATCATTATGCACTTGTTATAACATAGGAATGTCTCTTACCATTTCCTTTTTTTAAAGTAACAACAAATCATTGTAGTTTATATGACCAAATCTCTGATGCCACATCTCTTTTGTAGTTAAACTCGCTGTTGTTAAAGCTCGAACTGGCATTGGTCTTACATCCAATTTGTACAAACCTCCTGTTCGAATTCCTATAGCAATTGTCTTCATGCCATCTAGCAGATCTTTAATATAACAATTAAATTTAAAAAATTCAACTTTAAGGTCTCGATTTGTAATCATGGATACAAAAATCAAGTTATTTGTTATACTGGGCACATACATAACATTATAAATTTGTCTTACATTACCATTAGGTAAAATGACAGAAATTTTCCCGCATTCTTTGATCTGATGAATTCTATCATCACCTAGGTAGATTTGTGCTCTATCGTTGATTTCTTTAAAATGTTCAAACCATTGCTTATTCCCTGTCATATGTGTTGATGCTCTCGAATCTACATACTAGATGCCTGCATCAACATTCTCATCACGATCTGCCATGAACAATCTGAAATTTCGCTCATGACTATCATTCTCGAGATGATCTGCATGTCTTTTATGCCTCTGCTATAATTCATGATATTTCTTCTTCCTACACTCTCTAGCTATATGACCTAGTTTTCCGCAATAAAAACACTTAATTACAGAGTTGTTTCTATTCGGATTCATACCTTGGGTCAGATTTGGTCTTTTCTGTGAGCTTCCTCTGTTTCGTTGTTTTGGATTTCCTTTTCCTTTGTAGAAGTTGTTTTTCGCCATCAATGCAAGATCAACACTTTGGGGCTTTAGAGTCGATCTTGTATCTTCTTCTTGCATAAGTATCCCTATCAGTTCTTCAAACTTCGGGATTTTCTCTCTCGCATTTATCCCAGTGATGAACATTTGGTAGTCATCGGTCACACTATTCATGGTAATTGTTACAAGATTTGTATCATCAACTATATGACCAATGTCTGCCAATTTGTTCTTCAGGTCATTGATCCTTTCTATCAAGGCAACAACTGTTTCATTTTCCTCCATCTTCAGGGATAAGATCTTGCTTTTTAGAAACAAAATACGATTTGTATTCCTGATCTCATACAGTTCCTTCAAAATTCTCCAAATTTCGCTTGCTGATTTACATTCTTTGATATGTGGTATGACGCAGTCTTTCACTGACATCTTCAGAAACTTCCTTGCTTTACCCTCATGCTTCTCCCAATTTGGGACTGTTGTGGATCCAACTGTTGGCTTCTATTCATCCCCATTTTCAATCGTCCAAGCACTCTGCATTTCTAGTAGAGTTTGCATCTTGAATGTCCAATTCGCATAATTGGAGTCATCAAGCTTGTTATGCTCGTTCAAGCATGCTTCAAACATCTGATTATTCATCTTGGCGATTAAAACAAATTTGCTAGGTAAAAAAAATGTTGGATTTACCCCAAATTTGTTTCAAAGATAGAGATTTATGATCTCCAATGTTGTTTTCAATGACCTCCTTCTGGTCTTCTTCTCGGCAGACCTCGGCCTTCACGCAACCTTCTCTTTGGCAGCCACCACTAAAACGTAGCCCCTATTCTTGTTGTGATGTTGTTTGTTGTTTCCCAACCTTGCAGCCTTCTCTCAACTTCTCACCACGGTCATCGCACTTATCCACCGTGGAGTTGCGACGATCGTCGCAGATGTACACATGATAACTATGACGATCTCATCACAAATGTACACTTGATAGCTGCGACAATCCAGAAAATGAAAACGCGCAGAAGTGTTACAGTGTGATTGTCACAGTTGTACCTCAAAGACTTGCGACGATTTTACAATAGGCGCCACTGGCAAGTTTCTTACTCAGCAAATAGGTTTTCTCAGCCTTGTCACTCTGATACCATGATAAAATATGAAATGTTTTATATTAAATGAAATGAAACCCACTGGTAAGCTCGACGAAAGAGAGTCTGAACTAGGAGAGTCTGGCTCTGCAGAAGTCTCTACATTGTTCATGTACATTACACAATATATAGTAATCACAGATTTAAGGAAGTTAGAACAATAACCTAAAAAATAGAAACTAATTCCTATCCTGAGGTCACGTGAACCAACTCACTATTCTAAGATATTCTCCATTTTCTCTAACAAACTCATAGAAGTGAGATTCATTGAAAGAATCTACATAATACAACTTTCTAAGTATTAATATAGTTAAGCAAGTAAATGAAATATTACTTTATTGCTTTATTCTAAGCAAATTTAGTTGGCATTTTTTTTACCTCGGCTTGGATCTACAAGGATTGCACATAGTTGATGATTTCCTTCCACAAAAGTACCTTGTTTGTAACCTAGTATTACACACACCATAAAAATATCTATTGCAATGGCCTAAATCATATTAGTCATTAATTAGACACTGACACGTGAACTGTTGAACAGTGATTCCAAATTTATCTAGGAAGTCAAGGGGACTGTCGAGGGAGGGCTTGGCAACCATATTGAAGATCTCTTTGAGGCATGCTCTGATGTCCATATCTCTCACAAATCCTATTCTTCTTCTTGATTTCACCTCCCAGAAAACAAAATGAAACATCATAATTTGTGCTGCATGGCATTTATATTTCCCTCATCGTCCATTTATCTTTGATTTTTTCTTCGTTTCTGCAATCACAAAACAATTTAGTGAAACAAAAAAGGTATATGTGCTCGCATGAAATCCTGAAAGTCGATAACAACTCTACAAAACCTTCATTCAATGGGATACAAAAGACTTGAATAATTGTACACTAGATGGATCAAAGCTAATCCTAAACAAATAATAAGTTGAATCAGAGAAGGATACAAGAGTTTCTCTGCATTTCTTTAAAGGATTACATCTTCCATTAACAGAGAAGGGCAAGGCTCTGTTAATGGCTCATCTATGCATTTCTTTAAAGGATTTCATTTTTCATTAACAAAGAAGGGCATACATAATTGGCATATTTTCCAAGCATACTATATCATTATCATAGTTCCTCTCAACTACTAATTAATGATAGGCAATTTCAATTTCATTAAACCTTTTCGATTTCCAAAGCCACCACGTGACCAACAAGGAGGGTGATCTGGGCATGTTAAAAATTGTTCTAGTTTAAATTGAAATAAACTTGAAATGATTCATGCTCCCAGAAATCCAAGCCATAGATAAGGTGTTCAGATGAAGCATATTCGGTGGATAATGAATCATGTCTGTTGATTTAAAAGAAAAAGGAAATTCCATAGGCCTTGACTTTATA
>APFE030024727.1:108651-121637 GCA_000404065.3 Pinus taeda
TTATTTTATCTTTTATATAATATATACACAAAATAAAATTTTTAATTATGGAAATTCAATCTCACTTTTATCATAGATATTTTTAATTTATAGATAGACTTAATTACAATATTTTTTCTTTTCTATGTAAGACTAATTATATTAATAAAGCAAAAAATATAATTACACCGAGGCCACGCCTCAACCTCTATTTCTAGAGTTCATCAAAACAGTTCAAACTACCCTAGGTTGGGGAAACCAGCTTGACATTGCAAAAATAGCTAACATATAACCCTAAACTTTGACACCCATACTTTGAACTTGGAACCCAAAAAAGATACAACTCAGTAACACTGGACTTGACAACAAAACAACAAAACCATTGATCAGACAAACAAACAGCAAAAACATCAAACGACTGGACCAACTCGTGATCAATAGAAGGCAGATTTGGCTCGTGGGTGGCCACTGATGCCATATGGCGTCATTTGTTGTCATCCTCCTCAGGTGTCTCCTCGACCATGAGGCAAGCATACTGGTCCCATTCTTCATTTTTCTCCTCCACATCTCACTTCTCAGCACCACCTGTAGGCCCCCCTGCATGCTGGGTGCCGCTTTAGCTGCCAGCAAACCCCATCGTCAAAGCAGCGCCTGCAGAGCTGCCACCAGCCCGTTGAATGTCGTCTGTGTGCGCTTCGCCTCCATGCATTCTACTATGACTGACTCCCTAGCCATCATTCTTTGAGTTTTTCTCATGACCCCTTTCGATTTTTGAAATTCTCACCTCCTGTGAGTGCTCTTCAGAATTTCTCACTTGTTCATTGTTCAGCTCATATTCTTCGGTGAAGACGATGGTCACATTGGCAGTTATAATGGGTCTATTCAGACGAATTTGGAACTTGAATTGGGTAGCATGAGGGACAAGGCTAGGACGCTGCTGAGATTATTGCAGAATGGAGCCTAAAATCGCTGGGCGAAGCCATTGATGCCATCCCTCGCCCTCGCCTGTTGTGCGTATGGGGATAATGTCTAAGTGGCGACCTGGGGGGAGGCGAGTTTTACTGGTGCTGAGGAGGAGAGGGGGGAGCAGAGCTCTGTGCTACCTGAGGGCGAGCACTGTTGCCTCGAGTTCCTCCACGTCGACTCCTAATACGGTGTCTGACCATACCGGTGAGGTTGGAGAGAAAATCAGTAGGATAAGTGGTCGGGAGGGGAGACTGGTTGTGAAAACAAGGCTTTTGAGTAGGATTTATAGGGCAATACTTGGAGTGGGAGAAATGGTGCCCATTTCTGATATCAATGCAATAGAGGTGCCAACATTGTTTCCCGGTAGCTGTTCTGCTACATGAAAGTTTAGCCTGCAGCGGACAATAGCTAGGAACGAGGGATGAACTGAAGTTTTCAGGAGGCGCCATTCGAATTTCATCTATTTCTAGCTCTCGACTTGATGGGCCATTTATTGCAACATTCACACTGGCCAGGTTTCGTTTGCGGTGAGCCTAGATCAGAGCGCATTTCACCGCTTGGCAAGTCCTTGCGCTAACAATCCTAATGGTGATCATTAATGTTCTTGGGATACACCCGCATCCAGGTGCGCTTCTTTCTCCTGAGCCATTTCCCTCTTCACCAAATTATTATACTCTAGAATCTGTTGTTCACTGGCTAGCATAGAGAGAGTATCTGTATGTAGATCCTTTCCACTTTCTACTCCTATGTTCGCTAGTAGGTCGGTTACTTTGTTTCCTTCCCTTCGTATATGCTTGAGATTGATTGCCTTGTGGGTGGAGACCAAATTTCAATTAGTTTTAATCGACTTGCCAACCTCCAGTTGTTGCTCACATTACTTGAGGGTGTTCCCTGCAATATTTTGGTGACCATATTTATAAGGATTTGCGAGTCTCCTTGTATAACAAGAGGAAATAGTCCATGTTTATGAGCTAAGATAAGGCCCTGCCATAATCCTTCTAATTCTACAGAGTTGTTAGTGTCCCATCCATTTGAGCCGAGGTAGATTAGATAAGGAATACCTTCATGATTTCTAATTATTCCTCCAAATCCAGCCTTACTTGGATTCCCTTTCGAGGCTCCGTCAAAATTTAGCTGGAACATATGATGGGGAGGAGGAATCCACTTATCTGAGGTGCTTCTTTTTACTTGAGTTTTTCCTTTGATTATCAGTTCTTGATTCCACTGTAGATTCCAGTTCGTCCATATGGTTTGTTCTTGAGGGGTGGAGGGGAAGTCCTCCTCAGACCAAGTTTGTAGAAGTAGAGTTTCCCTTATATTTTGACATATTGTGATCCAAAGGGATTCCACAACATAGATTGATCCTTGAAGATACGTCAATTTCTCTCCTTCCATATTGTCCACATGATAAACCTCGGTATTAGCTTCCATAAGGAGCTTAGAAGCTTGCTTTTGAAAGGATTATGTGCCCAGTTTTGAACAATGGAAATAATATCTCCTTGTGTCCTCCCATCCTTTTGGCATCTAAAGTTTATCTTTTCCCAGAGCTTGTGCGCTAGTGGGCAAGAGTTCATAATATGCTGAGTGGTTTCCTCATCTTTCTTACAGTTGGGGCAAAAGGAGGGCCCGTGGAAGCTTCTCTTCCCGAGGTTGTCTCATGTTAGGATTTTGTTGTGACATAAGAGCCATAGAAAGGTGGGGATTTTGGGCCAAATTTTGGGGTCCTATATTTTATTCCAGAGAGGGTCCTTAACAATGTGTTCCCTCATGATGATGTGATATGCCTCCTTTGTAGTGTAGGTGCCTTTTTCCTCATATCCCCACCTAAGCACATCTGTCTCCTCTGAATATTGTATTCTTCTCTTTGTAAGTTCTATTTCTAGAGTCCGTTTTGCTAATTCCGTTCCCTGTCTTAATATGTTATCCGTGCTGCACCATTGCCTGTTACCCTGCATTGTGGATGGAAGCCATAAGTGCTTGACTGTGCTTGATGTTTGCAGTTCCTATTCCGGGATTTGATGAGGTAATATTAAGTCCTTTAATTTGGGTTGCTGCTGCCATGAGTCATCCCAAAACCTTGTTGTATTTCCATTTTTAACTTCCCAGAAGCTATGTTGTTGTATTAAGAGCCTATGTTGCTTGACCGCATTCCATATTAGTGATCATGGGCTGACTTCTGAAATTCGAATTAATTCTTCTGTGGGTTGACTATTAGCATACTTTGCACTGCAGAGCTTGGCCCAGGGGGTGGACGGCACAGTGAGTCATTTCCACCAGATGTGAGCTCCCATAACAACGTTGCTTTGATAGGGATCACGCAGACCCGTTCCTCCTACAGATTTTGGAAGGCAAACTGTGTCCCATTTGACCAGAGCCCATTTGCATTTTTGATCAGTATTACCCCACAGGAAGGATCTCTGAAAATGTTTGATCTCTTTGAGAACCCATTTGGGTGTAGCTAGGATTGAGAAGAGATACAACGACATGGATTGGAGAATCACCTTGATCAGGACAAGATGACTAGCCATATTAAGGGTCCTATGAGTCCAAGAAGATAGGCGTGCCTCCAACTTTTCTAAGAGCAGCCTCCATGAGGAGTGTTTCAAAGTAGAGTCAGTAAAAGGAGCACCAAGATACTTGGAAGGAAGAGAGGAAATTGAGAATCCAAGGATTCGAGTTATAGAAGCTTGGGTGACAGCGGGAGTATGGAAAAAGAATAGCTGGGACTTGGCTTTGTTTATTTTTTCTCCTGAGGCATTTGAAAAATCTGACAATATAGAATTGAAGTGACAAGCTTCCTGAACTGAAGGGTGACCAAAGAGAATATTGTCATCCACAAATTGCTGGTGGGTGAAGGTGGGAGAGTTAGGAAACGTCAGGCCTTTAAGTTTCTGGGAAGACAGAGCAGCTTTAATACTTCGTCCTAGACCTTTCGCCATTAACACAAAGAGGAAAGGGGAAAGAGGGTCTCCCTGTCTGATTCCCTGAGAAGGCTGAAAAGGAGAGGAGGGAATTCCATTGATCAAGATTGAGAAGAAAGAGGAAGAGATGAAACTCATGACCCAACGCATCCAAGTTAAGGAGAAACCAAAAGCGATTAAGATTTTCTGAATGTAAACCCAACTTAGACTATCAAAGGCTTTTGAGAGGTCGATTTTGAGTAGCATACCTGATCCCTTGGTGCTCTTCAGAGAATGGATGATTTCATGTGTTAGGATTATTCCATCCGTGATCTGCCGGCCTTCTACATATCTCGACTGCTCCGACGATACTAGAGATGGTAATAGCAGCTTGAGCCTTGTTTCTACAATTTTTGAAACAAACTTGTAGATGACGTTGCATAGTGCAATGAGCCGAAATTTGTCAAGGGTATTAGATTGAGCCTCTTTTGGTATTAGTGCTATGAATGTGGCATTCATAGCCGACAACATCCATCTCAGCGTTCTTGATTCCTCTGCAACCTGCCAGACTTCCATTTTAATTAACTCCCAAAAATTATGGAAGAAGTTGGAAGTGAACCCATCAGGACCTGACGCCTTTCCCTCTTTCAGTTGATGAACTGCATTTTCCACTTCCTGTATGTCGATCGGCTTGAGTAGAAGTTGATTGTGCTCCTTTGTGATGACTTTGGGGATATTCCTTGTAATTTTTTCTATTGCTTGCGTTCTGTCAACCTGTGGTTCTTGATGGGCTTGCTTAAAGTAGTTGAGAAGTTCAAGTTCAATTTCTTCATGTTTTTCCACTCTTGTCCCTTGCTCATTTTGTATGTGGGTGATGTTATTGTTGATTCTACGCTGGATAGTAGTTCTGTGAAAGAATATTGTATTTTTTCCCCTTCCTTTAGCCACCTGATGCAAGATTTTTGCCTCCAGAGCATTTCTTATTTTTTGACCCTTTCTGAGATCTGTGCTTCCAGAGCCTTTTCTTGTTATGTATAATCCTCTATTCTGCCCTCTATGATAATCCGTTGCTGCAGCCGCTTCATGTCTTGATCGAGTGCTAATTGAGCCTGGAAAATGTTGCCAAACGAGGAGTTGTTCCATTGCTTTATTTTTCTTTTGAGGTGTTAAAGCTTCTGCTAAAATTGGAGCATCTTTGTACCCTTTGGTGGAGTATAGTTGGTCCATTCCGATTTAACAAGATTAACAAATTCTAGATGTGTCATCCAAAAAGCCTCGAAGTGAAAAGGCTTGCAACTTGTGTTACCTGGTCAAGACCATTGAAGGGAGATTGGCTAGTGGTCTGAACCTGAGAACGGTAGTATTGAAGCTGAGAGGTTGCCTCCTAAATGGATTGCATTGTCAGAGATTAAGAATTTTCCCAAGCGAGACACAATTTTTTGGGAGCCTGTTCTTTTGTTATTCCAGGTGTAAAGTCCGTTGTTGAAAGGCATGTCAATAAGCCAATTACCTTGAATGTATTCTTTGAGATTGTTACTTTCCTTATACAGATTGTTCCTTCCTCCTCGCTTCTCTTCCATCTTGGTTATCATATTGAAGTCCCCCCCATTTATCCATAGTGGATGAGACCTATCTGAATTGATTGAGGAAAGGGTATTCAAAAGTTCTACTTTATGCATAGCCTCCTGGGGAAAATATACATTAGTTAAGAGTCCATGTATATTGGTTCCTATGATATGGAATGTCGCTTGAAGGAAATTCTTGTTAGCATGTATGTTATTGAGCTTAATGGTATGAGCATCCCATATAATTGCTAAGCCTCCTGAGGTGCCAGATGCATCTACTGTTGCTACTTGACTACCAGGCCAAGCTTTTGCTACTATTCTATCAAGTGAGATGGAATTGCATTTAGTTTCCTACAAAAAGAGAATTTGGGGCTTTTCTTGCTTTATCATATTTTTGATCTATCGGCATTTCCCAGGGCTGTTGAGCCCTTTGATGTTCCATACGATGAGCTTCATGATGGAAGGTTAGAGAGAGAGTTGTAATACTTCGTGAGCTTGGAGTACCTTCCTGACTCCACTAGCATTTCCCAAATGCATATGGTGCGTTGGAGATCCATTTTTCTTCCTCGTTTTTGAAATCTTTGCTGATGTTTTTCCCGTCCCAGAGACTTCCAGTTTGAATACCTAGTGATTTTTGTCTTTGAGATTTGGATAAAATTTCTTCCAGATTCTCCAACTGCCTCTCTGGAATTTTGTCATAAGTCTTTGTTTTGCATGCCTGCTCCAAACTAGGAATATCCAAATCCCCAATATCTATGCTTTCCGTTTCTTCTTCCATATGCTGTATGTCATCTATTCCTTCTGTTGTTTCTGATATCTTTGTAGGGTCAGTCTGCATGTTGTCTACCTCCATTACTTGAGAGAACCAAGTGGGGCTTGTGATTTTAGCCATAGTGGAAGGATCGGTGGTTAATTATTCTTTTTGACTTTCCTTGGGATTAGACTGTGCAGATTGTATGTTTGTCACAAGATCCTTCTTAAAGGAGGTGTGGATCTCAGAGTTATGAATATCTTGCTGGGCTAGCGCTTCAAAAGTATTGCTCGTGGAGGGCTTTGATGTATTAGCTTGTGGTTTCTTAGGGTTTGAAGTAGGTCTCTTGTAGTTTTTCCTGCGATTGACCACTTTTGTGAAACCGCTCAGCTCCGACTCATCCGAGGCAGAGATATTCACGGGTTTTTGAGTTAAAGGACAATCCCGAAACAGGTGACCCAGTGCATGGCATCTCCTGCACCGGAACAACACATGTTCATAATCAATTAAATGGACCCATTCAACATCATCATGAAAGATACTTACCCATCCGGAAGAGGCTTATTGAGGTGCATATAAACACAGATTTGGGCATAGGATGTGTATCTTCAGAGTTTTGTCTCCTCTGCTATTTTGACAAATTCACCAAGCCCATTTCATATGATTTGTAATGTCTCCTCTTCTTAGTATTCCGTGGGAAGAGAATAAAGACAGATCCAGACTGGCGCCCAGCTGAGATCCTCTTTGTCTAGATTGAAGCGCTCCACCCATCCTCTCAAAAAAAGACCAACTGCGTTAAAGAAATAGGGCCCTCCATCTAGGACCCTGTTTTTGTCCTCTAAGCAGTTGAATATGGCCGTGAAGAACCCTTTAGGTCCTAGCTGCAGTGTTATGTTTCCTTTCGGCTTCCATTTAGCCGCTATCCAGCCGTGCAACGCTTTTTCTATTGGCCACATTCCTATGAGTTTGCCTATCAATACATGGTCTCTCATGTACTAGATTTGGGCATTGATCCATTGACTTGGGAGTTTTATCTTCGGATGCTCAGCAACTACCGGTCGACAGGTGCTTGAAGTAATCTGGGGATTTTCTTTGTCTCACATTTTGGTATCTTGTGGTGTTGTTTCTTCTTTGTCTTCATTTGGTTCAGCTTGCTTGGTACCTTTCTCGCGCCGCCACGGAGAGTCATCATCTCTTGGGGGAGGTGGAGCGTCCTCCCCCTAGGGGGTATTCATGCTTCTGTTGCTGTTCCTAGTTGGGTGCAGCCTTTCGAGCTAGTGCTGGTATGTCAGTAGTGCAGTGTTCTGCTCAGATCTGTCGTTGCAGGTTTTGCAGAAACCCTACTTCGCTCTCTCATGGAACCTCCTTGCACCAAAATTTAGACTTAATTACAATATTAAGGGTTAATAATATGATTTATTAATACCACATGCTTAAGAAAATCATAACTCGTGTCCATATATCATTGTTTTAAAATTAAACAATTTAATTAAAATAGCATAACTACTTTAAAGACAAATTTCAAATTTTGATTTATGAATACTAGTAATTTTTTTTTAGCATATTACGTGGAGTTTAAATCTTTACCATCCACTTAAAAATGATTGATAATTAAATTAAAAATTTTGAAACCCTATTCCCAAGGTGTATAGAGAAGGTGATAGGCTGTTCTGTTAAGGCACTCCATGGTCTTGACCACTCAAGTCACAAGGTGGTTGTGCTAATCATCTCATAACTCACATAAACTAGCAAATAATTTTGTTTTTTGGAAACTCTATAATAAGATATTATTAGTGTAGCCATATAAATTAAACAACTAGTAAATGTTGATAGATATCAATTCATAATAAGCATCAAAATACTTTATGATACATCTAACATTGTGAAAATTAAAAAAAGTATAAATTTGACTAAACTGGTGCTGTCATATAGGTGGTTGTGCTAATAATCTCATAACTCACATAAACTAGCAAATAATCTTGTTTTTTAGAAACTCTATAATAAGATATTATTAGTGTAGCCATATAAATTAAATAATTGGTAAATGTTGATAGATATCAATTCATAATAACCATCAAAATACTTTATGATACATCTAACATTGTGAAAATTAAAATAATTATAAATTTGACTAAACTAGTGCTGTCATATAAATCACATTGTTGATAAATGTAGATTGACATTCAAAAGCACTTCATAGTACATTTTAAATGTTACTTTTATTTTTATTATTTTATTTTATAAAACTAACTAAATTATATATATATATATATATATATATATATATATATATATATATATATATATATATATATATTATAAACATGGGAAGACTAATCTTAACTCAATTGTCAAAGCAAAAGTGGGGATAGCAATCGCTGGCCCCTGTTAGCAAATGCAAGTTGACTCATCATTGTTATTAAAAAAAAACCATGCCATCTGTAATTACCTGTTGGTGATTCACAAGGGGGCAATGTTTCACTCCTGCTAAATGATTATGGGTCTTGGGTTGTTAACATGTTTCGTCCAAGAAATATGCTCTCAGCCAAGCAACCCCAAGCCCACTATATATTCCAAGAAAGATGCTCTTATCCAAGCAAAAATAGGTTTGTGGTATACCCCAAGCGCGCTCTCTCTCTCTCTATATATATATATGAAAAAACCAGAGAAAATATTTTTATCCATGGTGATTTAACTCCATTTTATCATGGATATTTAGACTTTTTTACAATATCATGGTCGAATACCATGGATTATCAATACCACATGATTAAAAAACCATAATTAATTTCATATGACATTGTTTTTTAATTAATCAACATAATTAAAACTTTATTTTAAATTATTAATATTAACTATAAAAGGTTAATATTTAAGTTAAAAATATATACATGTAAGAAAATATGGAACACATTTTTTAATGATGGAGATTTACTTCCACTTTAGCATGGAGATTCTTAATCTATAAATAGACTTTGTTACAATACCATAGGCAACTACCATGGCCTATCGATACCACATGATCATAAAATCATAACTCACTCTATATGACATTTATTCAAATGATTCTTTTTTTAATTAATCAATTTAATTAAAGGGAAAAAAAGGCATAAATCTCAACCATTGAGTTGTGGCTATTATTATAAATATTCTAGATTGTTCCATAATGTTTAAATCTCTATCATTAACTTAATAGTTATTGATAATTAAATTAAATTTTGGAATTTTTTTATTATAAAACTAACTAAATTATAACTTGTATTTAAATATTATTATAATAAACAAATAAGTAAAAAAAATTAATATATAAGTTAAACATATCTATATTTAAAAGAACATAGAACAAGATTCTTAACCGTATAGATTTACTTCCACTTTATCATGGACATCCTTAATCTGTAAATATGCTTTGTTATAATACCATAGACCAATGCCATGAATTATAAATAAAAACCAGAACTCACTTCATATGAAGACTTGTTCATATGGTATTTTTTTAATTAATTAATTTACTTAAAAGGGAAAATGTATATGACTACTTTGAGATAAATCTCAACGTTTGGTTTGTATATGTTAAAATAAATATTTTACAATATTGAGCGGGGGTTAAATCTCTTCCATCCACCTAATAATTATTGATATTAAAATTAAAATTTTGGAAGCTCTCTTCCAAGATAAATAAACCTATCGACCTAAGATATCACTAGCCCAATCATATAAATTAAATTAAATGGTTGGTAAATGCTTATAAGCATCAATTCATAAGAATCATCAAAACACTTACTTTATGATACGCCTCACTTTGCTAAAATTAAAAAAATCATAAATATTAACTATATTATAACTTTATTGTAAATTATTATTATTAATTATAAAAGAATCAATATATAAGATAAACATATATACAGCCCCAAGGGTTAGCTCAATTGGTCAAAATCAGTGCCTCGCCATTCGGGAGGTCACAGGGTCCATTCTCCTTGAAGCCCTTGGGGTTAGGCCTTGCTAGTGGGCGGCAGGGCTAGATTCCCTTTGGGGTCGATCAACCCAGATTTTCTGTGGACGTAGCGACCATCCGTTGACCAAGGTGTCCGTGAACCACAGTAAAAAAGAAAAGAAAAGAGATAAACATATATACATGTAAAAAAAACATGAAACAATATTTTTAATCATAAAGATTTACTTCCAATTTACCATGAAGATTGCTTTGTAACAATACCATATAACAATATCATGGCTTATCAATATCACATGCCCATAAAACCATAACTCACTTCATATAACACTTCTTCATATGACATCTTTTAAAATTAATGAATTTAATTAAAATGGTAAAAAAACCATAAATACTTTGAAGATAAATCTCAACTATTGATTTGTGTATACTATTATGAATATTTTAGAATATTCCATGGAAGTTAAATCCTTACCATACACCTAATAATTATTAACTAAATTAAAATTTTGCAAGCCCTATTTCAAAATAGACACAATTAAGATGGTAATTTTATGATGACTTTATTAAAATAAAATGACATAGTTAAACTAGATTTCAGGTTTAAATTTTATGGGGTTAGGGGGCATGGGAGGGGAGGTGTTGATGATGGAGTCACCTTTGGGGAAATTTTTTTTCTCATGAGGTGTCCAAACTTGGTTGAGCTTCACATAACCTTAGTGAAATCTTTATTGATATACAACATTGCATCATTAAGTTGTTCACCATGCTTGGAGAAAAAAGGAAGTGTTATGTTGTATAAGTGTGAAGTGTTGTTTTATAAGGTTATTCACTATGCTTGAAAAAAATAAATTTTGGCATTGTAGACGTCTGAAGTGTTGTGTTATAGGGTTATTTATCATATTTGAAAAAAAAAATATGGTTGTGCCACATAGGTGTGAAGTGTTGCATTGCAAGGTTATTTACCACATTTCAAAAAGGGAAGTATGGTATTATAGAGTTGTTCACCACATTTGAAAAGGGAATAGTATAATGATTTTTTGGTTGAAGTGTTGATATTAATGGGTGGGTAAAGTTTATTAAATAAAATATGGTAAGTTTATTTTTGTTTTTCCATATATTGAAAATTTAAATTATCAAGAAAGTATTAATTACGATTTCTTATTAGGATAAGATAATGGTGATTGTGGGTCATATTAGTTGATGTATTTTTAAGATGTTACGATGTTAAAAGAGGTGGGGTTATCTATGTGTAGAATTTCAAGAAGATTTTAAATAGTTCAAAACTTTATCATAATCGAAAATTGAGTAAGTTAAAACCCTACTCTTATATGACTATTGGAATATGTTAAATACTAAACTCTTAGGAGGAGAAACGAGTGAGAAATGGTTCAATTTTTAACATTGTATCTTGTTCCATAGTTGAGATAAAAATTGTTGTATTTTATGAGCATAATAGAAGAGAAACAAAATTTTGTAGCAGTAGGGCCACAATGTTAATAGATAATTCCATAGTGAATTTTCATCTATATGTATATGCATTTTTCCACACCAAAACAAAGAGCACAAAGCATAAGTATCATCTTCTAGCTAGGTTTTCTCCCATATTGATTTCTTATAATAAATCTTGTGTTTAAGTGTGCGAATAGTGTGTACAAACAAATCTTCATATTGGCTATAGTAGTTAAAGGTAAACAATTTGATAAAAAGTAATTGCTTAGAAGGGAAAAGTGAACTTCAAAAATTGGATTTTGGAGAGTACGAAAAATCGTTATATGTGGCTATAGTAGTTGAAGGTAAACAATTTGATAAAAGTTAGTTGTTGAACATAGATGAAAAAACAAATCAAATACAAAGTGATTCTTTGTTGGTAACAATTTTTTTTTTCAATAGTAAACATATGGAATTTCCATTATTTTTATAGGTTTAAGTGTTTTGTGCAACTTTAAACAAATAAGAGAGATGTTATAAAATTAAAATCAAGAATCACAAGGTTATTGTTGTAGCCCAATTTGACCCTATTTAAATTAGGATATCTCTGGAAATTCTATTCCACATAGGACCCTTATCATGTAATCATTAGCCTTATTCTTTCTCTTAAAGCCCATATTTGCCATGTTGATGTGCCCCTTACAATTAACCCCTACCTCTATTATTTAAAGTCATTAATCATAATCACAAATCCATTAAATCAATACTTTAGTCTTTTACTATATCAATTTTATTAAGTGGGCCTTTGATTATATATGAATTTGATTATTCTAAGACTCTAACACTTAGCCTTATTGATTTGATTCTTATACACTTATCTTATACTCACATATATATCCTAACATTATTAAATTTCATCCTAAATAATTTCTATATAACACATTATTATTATTATTTTTTTTATAACAAAAATGAGTAGATTTTGTATTAAATCTATGCTTGGTCATTGTAGATACCCAGAAAATAAGTTACATGAATGCTTCTTGTTGGGTTGTGTTATATTCTTTCCACGACTACCCTATGTAGTGAACCGGGGGGTTAGAAGGGGGGTGGAGCACCCCCTTTGTTGTGCAGCAGGGGGGGCGATAGCCCCCCTTGTCCGGCGGGTTTGAGGGGGGCGGGTAGCCCCCCTCTACGGGGTCTGGGGCAACGCCCCGGGAAAAACTTTTTTGGACCCTATATTAGGTTGGACGAACCTACCTATAGTTTTCGGTCCATGGTTTTGGACGCGATGGTTTTCAGTCCATGGTATTGGATGCTTCGGCATGTATAAATATGTATTGTAACATTGAAAGGAACATAATGAAAAATCAAGCTGGTAGTCTCGGTTTTGAGATCCAGTGGGAAATCTCTGTGAATATGTGTTTTATGGGTTATGCTCT
>APFE030024727.1:127770-220409 GCA_000404065.3 Pinus taeda
TTTTGGACGCGATGGTTTTCGGTCCATGGTATTGGATGCTTCAGCATGTATAAATATATATTGTAACATTGAAAGGAACATAATGAAAAATCAAGCTGGTAATCCTGGTTTTGGGATCCAGTGGGAAATCTCTGTGTATACGTGTTATATGTGTTATGCTCTCGCATTTTTATTTTTCTTGTGATTTAGAATTTGTATGCAGGTAATTTATGTATGAGGTTAAAACCTACAGTCTCACCAAGTTGACTACATTCCACCGCCAAACTAAGGGCTAGATAGAGGTTGTTAACAAGATGATCATGCACATATTACGCATGTACAACTCCAAGAATCCACAAACATGAGATGCGGGTCTTCCCTGTGTTCAATATAACTATACAAAATATCTCCATAGGTCGATTTACCATATCCCCTTTGAAGTGATCCTCGGATTTCAACTATTATGTCCCCTTGATGTTGCACTACCTTCTGCAACTACACAGGGACAATATGCCCATGTTCAATCTAAATCGGATAAAGCCAATTGGTTTATTGAATGCATACAACACATTTTCTAACAAGCTCGTGACATCTTGGCGAAATCCATTACCACATACAAACAACAACATGATTAAGATCAGGTGCCACATAAGTTTCAGGCGAGGGATAAATTTTGGTTACATCTATAGAAATAATGCCTTGTTGAAGCCCATAAGAAGCTTTCACCACTCTGATAAAAGCCTTACAACATCACCAAGGATGTGGAAGACAACACTTTGAAGCTTAGTATCTCCCAATTTCTTGGCTTGCACTATGTATTCAATGTACATCACCTTCAACCATAGTTTCCACCATTGTTGGATACATCATACATTGTTGAGTAGTTGAAACCAACAAAGCTCAATCTATACTTCATTGAATAGGCCATAACTAATCAGATCATGGGCATGCAAATCCAAAAAAATTTCAAACAAAGGATCCAATTGTACTGAGTTGTCAAAGTTGGACAACTCCTGCACCAGGGCAAATGGCTTACTAGTGACCAAGTTGAGCAAAATTTTCCCCATCTCATGGAGGTACTCAATGCAACGGGGACAATTACTTATTGATAGGGAAGGATTGATTGAGGTAGATATTCATGGCCACCCACTTGTTCCACTTAGAACCCCAACATTGTTTCTTTCCATTTCCTTAATTGTAGCACAATCTACTATTTTCGGTAGTTTTTTTAGGTTTTGAACTTCTGGCGATTTTTTGAGGCTGTAAATGATGTTTTTTTGAAAAATGAGAAAACCCAAAGCTTGCGATGGGAGTTTGCAATCGAATTTGTATTCTTCGGGTAGATATTTATAACAAAGTGTCATACACATCAAACAAATATCATATGGAAAAGTTACAACCCTAAGAAATTAATGTACCAACTAACCCCAACAGGGCCTGCACACGTTTAGCGCTTCATTTCCTAGGGTTAGGTTTTTGGATGTTTATGCATTTCCCTTCTTTCTCAATGATAAAAATTTATTCTATCTCCATTGTAACAAAGATCTAAAGGCATGTAGCCATCACATATCTTCTTCAAGATAAGCTACCATCGCTCGAGTTAGTTTATTTCGACTCTGGATGTAATCTGTTTTCAATATTTTAGTATTAATGAAATGAAGTTCAATTTTTGTTGTAGCTCTATGTTTTTCTTTGAATATGTATTTCACTTCGTTCCTTTATAAATATGGATCAGAACTAGTCTCTTATTCTTCTTTTTCATCTATGTTCACTACTCTTTGTATTTATGTACTTGCAAAGACATAATAAATTTCACTCTCCCTACATTATCATCAATCATCATCATGTGTATGGCTTTTCTATAGCTGACCCATAATGGGTATCGATTTTTTGTAGTTGACTTATAACCATTACACTTGTGGATTTTTACATGGGATTACCCTCAACCATTACATATGGTTTCTACATACCACTAACAACAAATTTTTATTTTATTGTTTTTTATTTAATCACAAACATTACTCATTTCAACCTAGAATATTCAAAATCATTTTTTACAAAGAGGTTTTAAAAATACCATTAAATTTTCAACCTAATATAATTTGGGAGTATACACATCTCATTAGGCTTATATTAACATTACTAGTGACATACATTCCATTCAAATTTACATTACTCATCAAAATATTAATTAATAGGGGCCATTAAACTTTTAAGGATGTTGTTTTCATATACAATTACATTTGCATCTAAATGGTACTATTATTCTTGCCTTGTTTCTTTTGTTTCTTCGTCTCTTTCGTGTTTTCCATCTTTATTTGTTCTTTTTGTCATCATATTTCAGCTTTCACTTTCGTTTTTCCATTTTCTTTGTCATCATCTTGTTTCATCTTGCCATTTTCTTTGCTATTACATCACTTTCCATGTCTCATCATCTTCTTTCATCATACTATTTTCTAGTGCATCACTCTTTATGATCATCTTTGTTCATCATATATATCTCTTTATTCTTTGTTGTTACATCATTATCACTATCATCCAATTCTTAATTTATCTCTCATCAAATTCTTTTATGGAGTCACTTGGGTGAAGTTGGGTTATTATTTTGTGAGAAACACCTCCGAAAAATTCCCAACCTCATTATTTTGGCCAAACAAATTATTTTCTTTCGACCGAATTCCCTAAATTTATTAAGTGGAACTATTATACAAAGGTTCTGTCGAAATTTTGGCCATATAGACTAATGTTGATTGTTAAATAGAATTTTCACTGGAGTTTAAAAACTCGACAAAAAAGTAGCTCGACCGAATAAATAATTTGGTCAAAAATATTATTTGGCTGAACTAGATGTTCACCTGAACTAGGTTTTTCTGTCGAATTATTTATTTGACCGAAAACATGTTTATATATATACTGGGTCATATGCTATTATGACATTTTATGCTCTATTGATTTTTATGTTGTGTGAAAGGCGAGCGTTGTTGTTTTATGTTGTGTGGTTTGGTACCTAGCGTTGTTGTGTTGTGTGGTCTACTGGCGAGCGCTGAAACCAACTAGGTGATTGACAAATTTTGTTTTTTATGAATTTTTTAATTTAGTGAAATATTTTTATGATATTTTTGTGATGTTTTTTGTTTTTGTTTTTTCTTTTCAGCATGGAATATTTCTCAACTTGCTCATCCACCCTCATCTCTAGAAGATTTCTCTCCTCATCGACCCTCATCACTAGAATATTTCTCTCCTCATCCACTCTTGTGGCTAGAAGATTTCTCTCCTCATCCACCCTCATCATTGAAAGCTCCTTATTTTTACCAGGTAAGTCAATGTCACCAACAAATTATTTCGGTAGAGAATAAGCTCCTTATATGCAATAGGAAATGAAGCCAAGTAGTAGAGGTTGCTGCTATGACCACCATCATTAGCTCTGTTCATATCTCCTATTTTTATTTCCTTTTATACTAATTTTCTAAAGGAAATGAAATATTGTATTTTTACTCTTTTTTTAATGATAATGGACGTCCCCTGTTCTGCCCATTTATACCACTGGAAAAATAACAATATCAAACAAACTTCCTAGTGTTCGCCAAAAAAGAACTACAAACATAATCAATCTCTCTCCTCTATGAACAATATGCACCCATCCTTTTTCCACCATCATAGCAACATCATTCATTGTTAGGCTGGGCCTTATGATTATAACATCTCCACTTCTCATGAATCTGAACCAAAATACATCAACTAAGAATATATGCAAGTGGATAACGTTTGCATTCTCCATATAATAGTTAGAAATAGGCCTTGTTCTTTCGTCATGCTGAAGATAAAAGACATAACATAATGTAAGCTTAATCTGATCTAAATGATTAGGGAAATTTGAAACCCTTGTTAATTTATATACAAGTAATTTTCATTCTTATGCATAAGTGTGATGAGTACATGTAACTGATTATGGAAACAATGTATACAACTAGTGTTACAATAGAACCAATAAGCTTAATCATACATGAAACATAAAACCGTTACCATTGTTACTTAGATTAGGTGAATAACTGATATTAAAGAAAGGTATAAGCTTAGTTATGATATATGTCCCATGTATTGAATATAGTAACATTGGTGATTAATGTACACAATAGATATGGGTTAGTAATTTGTAACTAAGTTGTTTTTTATTAGATTTAAAATCTTAGATCGTCATAACATGAACAATACATTCCTGTAGAATCTCGTAATAAACTCTCTATGTCCACTAGGATTTTAAATTCTAATCCATGTCCATATTTTTCCTTTTCCATTCGGTGAAAAGGATTGAGTAGTTGGCTCAGTCCTTCATTCAGATTTTGGAAAATTGAATCTGCACTTATTATGGGTTCTGCTAGAGAGGGAAATCTCTGTTTACAAAAAGTAGATAAGAAATATCAATATGTCATTCAAACTTATAGGGATTGAACTTATAATACAAATCTAGACAACTATTAAATTTATGTGTAACCATTTGCATTGCCTCTAGAGGGCTTCATGGTATGCACCCATCCTTTTTCCAGCATCATAGGAACATCATTTATTATTAGTTTGGCCATTATGATTGTAAAATCTCCACTTCTCATGACTCTGACCCAAAATACGTGAACAAAGAATATATGCAAGTGGACAATTTTTGCATTCTTCTTATAACATTAAGAAACATGCCTTGTTCTTTCGTCATGCTAAAGATAAAGCTCTAACATAATGCAAGCTTAATCTCATCTAAGTGATTAGAGAAACCTGAAACCTCTATTCATTTCTATACAGGTAATGTTCAATATTATGTAGAAGTGTGATGAGTACATGTAACTGATTATGGAAACAACATATACAACTAGTGTTACAACAGAACCAGTAAGCTTAATCATACAAGAAACATAGAACCATTACCATAGTTACTTAGATTAGGTGAAGCTAATTAGAGTGTTAACATTGCTTTCTCATCTATTTTTGGTGTTTTAATTTTAATGTTAGTGTTTTAATTTTAAGAAGGAAATGTATATATATTAAATCTACTAGAATAAAACTCGATCTATCGTTTTTCAAATTTTTTTTCTTCTTTAACCATAGTCTTTAAAGAATCATATAAATAGACCCATATATGGGAATATAAATAAACATGTATTATAGATCTAATTATATATCATATATATATAATATATATTATATATATATATTTTATAACAAGGCATGAATAAGTATTAAATTTCCAATAATGAAAATAAAAATAAATTAAGAAATACTTTCAAAGTAGGCATTAAGAAGTGTTAAATTTCCAAGAATGAAAATATAAATTAATTAATAAATACATTCAAATTTGGATGATTTGAAGCTAAGTTGAATTATAAAGATTATTATCTATGGGATGAGCATACAAATAAATTACTAAATACTTTCAACCTTGAGTTAAGTTGAAGCTAAGTTGGATGAATTAGATATTTATAGTTGAGTTAAATTAGTGATCTCTATTCTTCTTGCAATTCTCCAGCCATCCAAACAAGTAGAAACAATCTTTCTTGCTACCTAGCCTTCTGTTAGATTTGTCTAAGAAATAATCTTTTGCATAACCTAACAATACTCGTATAAATATATTAAATTAATCTTATTGATTTATTTTTTACAAGGATGAAAAAACTCATTAACATGGTTGAAAAATGGACATTATGTATAGAAGTTTCTTGTTATCCCAATGTAGGGCAAGCTTTGATTATTTATGTGCAATGAAATATTGTGATGAAAAAATTCCTCCAATGGAAAAGGAATGTACTTGGAAGAAAAGCAAACAATGAAGCATATTATATTGCATTGAAATAAGGCTTAGGAAAATCTAGGGAGTATGGATCCAATGGAATTGTAGTCTTCACCAATTCTGAATTTGTGTGCAACTAGATGAAAGGCATGCACCAAGGAAAAAAGGAGAGGTTAAAACAACTTCACGGAGAAGAAAAAAATATTTTTAGTCAATTTTAATAATTTAGCATAAGACATTCTGCAAATGTTAATGGGATGTCTACTGATCTATTGTATGGGGCAATGGAAATTCAAAATTTGTGTGTGAAAAATGAATTACGGTTAGTAATTTCTCCATGAATATTTATTGATGGAAATTGCAAGATATATTTAATATGTGTGTGGTTTTTAGTTATCGATGTGTCATTTTTAATGACCGTGTGTTTTTTTGCAATTCTATACCAAGTGTGCCCCACTATGTAAGAATAACTTGATGAACTTGACATGATTTAGAAAATTTTGTATTTAATTTTCAAAATGTGCATGCTTCAACACTTTTGTTTTTAGTCTTTCAATGTTCTTAAATATCAATTTTAAGATCTTAAAATGCATGGTGAAATTTCAAGGGTTAAGTCAATTAAATGCATGAGGTGACTTCAGGGGTTATCTTAATTTTCTGAATTTGTAATCTTTTCAAATAGAAATTTCAATATTTTAAATGAATGTTGTAACTTGAAGAGTTACAACAATTTTTTGAATTCATGATATTTTTAAATATCATGCATGTTTATATATATATATATAATATATATATATATATATATATATATATTATATATCTCATGGATGTAAATTTTCCAAATGATTATTCGAGGCGAACATCAATAGAGTCTCATGCATCTACTAGACTGGGAGGTCAAGGTCGTGGATCAAAGAGAATATCAAATGAACCGAGGGAGGTCCATCGTTCACATCGTGGTATATATATATATTTGTGTGTGTGTGTGCATTTACTTAAATGATAAATAAGTATAATCATATGTATGTACATATCAATATAGAAAATTGATTTTCTATTTTTTTAGATGATTTGCTCACAATGTTGTTATGTGACAATGGTCAACATTCTCCAAGTGGTCACCAATCTCAGTGTGGTCAACATTCTCCGAGTGGTCAACATCATTTTGGTAAATTATACATGTCTATATTGCATACATGTATGAATACATTTGTTCATATGTTTTTATATTTATGATATTTTATATATATTTGATCGAGAGGGTGAAAATGTTGGTCCAAGTAGACGCAAGAGAAGACAGACGATTCACGAAGAAGGCCAGACACAGCTACTTTTTATCCATCTGATATTCCGAATGAGCTTTCTCAAGAGACAAAACTCTTACAATGCAAATTACAAAAGTGCAAAAATCATTATTCTAAATTCAGGAAAGAGCTTGGGCGTTTGGAGCTCCCTGCAGAGAGTAGAGAAAACTTAGAAATAGTTACACTAGAAATAGTTACACAATCTATAAGCTCGTTTCTTGAAGTTTACGAGAAGCTTGGGCCAACCACAGATTCATTTATAAATATGATGAGGTATAAAAAGGAAACAGTGATGGGCCCTGATAAATGGGTTGAGGTTAATAAAAGGGTTACAAAAGAAGATACAAAATCTATGTTTAATTTTAAAGAAGGGCTAAAAAGAAACTTTTTGAAGGTGAAATATTGCAAGCACCCTGATATAGCTTTCCATTCATATGATAGGTTACTTGTAGTGTATGGAAACATGCCATGGAATGACAAGCTTCCAGTTTATTTTGCAAAATTATTTTATGCAATTTCTTTGTGTGCATGAAACTTGATTATAATGACCTTCCATCCAAATATTATGATATTGGGAAAGGTCTGTTATATAATTGTAAGGGCGTGTTACGTGATTATGAATTTCCTTGCCCTCGGCCACCTTTGTTACACTAACCTCCTCGTCTCATAACATTGCGGTTAGATATGGATGCTACTTCTCAAATTAGTCAAGAAGGAAGGGATGCTATTATAGATAACATACAAAATGTATTGACGAGAATTGATATCGGTCTAAATCGGAAAAGAGCATGAGCTAATGCACCTGCAAGTTTTGTGTATGAAAGAGATGAGGAGATAGATAATATGAATATTGAAGAACTTAAAGCATATGCGAAGGTTTGCCATAATGGTTGGCAAGACCTAATTGTTCATGAAGAAGAGGGTGTGGGATCAGTATGTGTCAATGTTGAGGGTTGATATTTTAATGTAATTTGTAATGTATGTGTTAATGTTGGTTCACATAAATTTTGTTATTTTTTTTATATAATCTAACAAAAATGTATCATATGTTCAGCAAATGCAGTTAACTTGTTTATTGAACAAAAATTTTGATAATGTCAAAATTCCGAGTTCAAGTTCCAACGAAGATATTTTGAGAGATGTTAGTTTTTTTAAAGAGTTCATGTTGATACATTTATTATTCTAGTTTTATTATATCAGTATATTGTGACATGACATATTTTTAAAATAAATATTTAAATTTTGTATATAATTAAATGTTAAAAAGCTTCGATTCCGATCAATCTTTTGGACATAGCGCCATCGTCTTCCTCTTTATTAGGAGATGTGCCACAAGTATTGAATATTTCAATTATGTTTTGTTATAAATTGAAGTGTAAGTTTCAGTAAAAAATGATTTATAGATATATCTTATAGTCTTATAATTTTGGAATTTTAGGTTTGGAGAGATTTCCATTGTCCAAGGACTTTAGCGATGGAGTCTATAATGCGGATAAGATCATCTAAACAATTTGAAAAAGTTGTGTAATGTTTTTTTTAATATTGTGAGTTTATGAATTCTCATAAATGAAATTTTAAATTTCTAATATATACATGTTCATGTATTGTACAAGGCATCCAGGAGGGTGCAATCCAAGATAAACAACAAAAGGGCACAATGGAGGGTGAACACCATGAGGTATTGCATGGAATTTGAATTTTTTTATAATTTTGTTTTGAGGATCTTATATTCTGATTTAATTTTAAAACTTTAAAATTTAATTTTAAAGTACATAATCTTATGTATATATGCAATTACACATGTTGTGTAGGGCACCCATGATTCATAGGAGAGCACAAGGATGTTGATAGATCGTATGTTAGAGTGAGATTGTCTAAATTGATGCAATTTTTTATTTGATTTTTTTTTAATGCTATATTTACTTGTATCATGATATAAATTTTGGAGATATTTAAAGTAAAATTGTTTATTATGAATTGATGCAACTTATTGTTTGATAGCTTTAATTATATATTTTAAATTTTTTGACATATTTTAAATGTTGAACTCTTTATTCTGATTTAATACATAATAATTTTAGAGTTTATGTACATTTTTTATGGTACAATGATGTATGGTTTGATGCTTAAAACATGGTTTTACATATTTAAGTTCATGAATATATAGTGCCATGAAAGTAAATTTGCATTTAATACATGCTAATTTTGGAGTTTATGTACATTTTGCATGGTACAGTTTATGTATGGTTTCATGCTTAAAACTTTGTTTTAGATATTTAAGTTCATGAATATGTAGTGCAATGAAAGTAAATTTTCATTTAATACATGCTAATTTTTGAGTTTATGTACATTTTTCATGGTATAGTTGATGTATGGTTTGATGCTTAAAACTTGGTTTTACATATTTAAGTTCATGAATATGTAGTGCAATGAAAGTAATATTGCATTTAGTTGGTATATTCTGCATTCAATCATTCCTATAATGTTAGTAGATGATTCTTACATTTTGTTTAAAGTTGTTTTGTTTTGACTTATTGTTATGGGTGAAACCACCCTAGGGCTTTGAGTTGAGAACCCCAATAGAGCAGAGGGCAAACCACAACAAGTAATGCTCAAGCAATCAAGAAAAAAGTTTATTCTACTAAATCGTGTAGGAGTTTCCTTACCCAGATGTCCTTGGTTTGGGTAGATCCCATAAGGTGCAAATCCTCAGCTTCTCCCAATGTTTTAGAAACCTAAAAATTATTGAAATGGAACATACATGATAGTGGAAACATAAAGCATATTCATTATGTTAACCCTAAACCATATAACTTAATGACTACTTATACATCAATATAAGATTCAGAAATGAATTACAATATAATTTGATGCATAAACACATTTCATATCTGAAAGAGAACAACATTTATTTTATTGAAGTAAGTTATAAAGAAGATCGAGAAATACAACCTGAGTCCTTCTTCGGCTCCAAGTGAAACCATCCTCTGGATCTGTCCTTTCTCGGCCTTCAACAATCTTCCTCCATCACCAATACAAGGATATCTCAAGCAAAATGGGGGATATCTATAATTAAGGAAACAAGGGTTTCCTGAAGCTTTGGGGAGTGGAGGAGTTACAATGATTCCTGAGACTTGATCACGGATAATCTCACTATAGTATCAATATCTCATCCTTTCTCCCTTAAGGCCTTCCCATGGATGTTTATTTATACTTCTCCAAATTAGTTTTTTCAGTTTGGAAACAGTTGGGCCATAGGCAAGAGGAGGTGAGTAAGAGGTAAAACTCATAAACTTCACCTGAAATTAAGGAAATTTATTTGTTAAAGTGTTTTAACATATTTACGTAGGTTAGATATATGATTACCCGCGTGTACACACTTTTATCATACGGAAAAGTAGCGTATAGGAATAAAACACTGTTTTTTAGATTTTGGACCAGGTCTGGAAGGAAGTGTTGCCCTAGGCCATAATCAGAGCATTAGATCTACCAAGAGCAGTGAATGGTGTTATAACAAATGCCCCCTAATATATCAAGTTAGAAGGGGTACGTGATGGCTGAAATGTATGAATTGTATGGAAGGAATCATGCCAAGACCGAGGAGGAGTTCACCATAATTTAGCCTGCCAAGCCGTTGAAAGAGATCAGCAAGAAATTGTTGTATTAGGCTGGCATACCCATGCTCAAAAATAGTAAAGCATGTCCACATGTCAAGTACAAAAGTGGATCGAATATGCATACAAGTATATAGGAACTGAAAATACATAATGGATCATCTAATTGTGATCAAGAAAGTACATCTCTGAATATCACATATAAAGAGCCGATCAATGATGCTAAAGTCTGATCATTGAAGCCAAGAAATTGATCCAAATAGTACCAAGTGAACATGATAGAGTAAATGGTACTACACTGCAACTTTGGTGCCAGCATATAATATGTTGTTGTAAGGAACTACAACATATAATGTGGATGGTGTCAACTAGCAAAAACAGGAGCAACTAACAAGTGAACCAGGACATGCTGATGCAAACCCAAGGTCTTCACCAATTGCCATGGTACATTTGTACAGAATGGGAAGGAATGATCTGAAGTCAACTATGTGAGAAATCATTTGATTACTGGTCATTGATGTATATTGTTAACAAACATGAGACTACTCACTGATAATGAGGATGAGATTCAAGGTACCTAGTACAATTTAACAAGTGCGAATAAATGAGTTGTAGTCAAACACTTGAAAGAATCTATCAATAAGGAGACAATGATGTTTTTGCACTATCAGTAGTGAAGGAATCTTCCATTGATGACTGCAAACCCCAAGGTACTGCCAAATGGACTCTAGATTCATTTCTCAGAGCAATGAGTTGAGTGATGGGAAAAGATTTGCTAGAAGGAAGGCATTAAGGAATCCTTCATCAATCTAGCATGAGTGTCACCCGTAGACCAATAATGTGGAAGGCAATGGACAAACAATGATCTAGTAACCCAACCAAAGCACATTTCTAGTGTACACAAGATGTGGATAGTTCACGATAGGAACCCTCTAAACCAACCAATAATGGATGCTGACACAGAGGCAAGGAATCCACCAATAGGGTCATATGGAATCCAAGGCACTACACAAATCCTAATGTGTGATAATGAAAGTTGATGTCGAACACAAGGGAAGCCACCCAATCAAAGACCCATGATATTGATCGATGCCGAGCACAAGGTGACCTATCAATAATAAAAATAGGACCAGGGTGCGGCTCTAGATATTCCCTTATAACAATTTGTCATAGTTGATAAGGACAAGACCTATTCGCAAGAAGTCAGTGGAGACCTTCTCAAACTGGCACAAGAAAAGGACCAATAAAATTGATGTGATAACGAACATGACGGTGACAACTGGGGATGGCTCACTAAAAAATAGGTCAGCGGACATCGCATAGAGGCCAAATCAGGTTTACTTCCCTTGAAGAAAAGCATGACTAAACTATGACTACATGGCAACATATGATAACTTTGTATAAGTTTTTCATACAAGAGGCATAAGTGAACTCTCCATATAATTGGAAGAGGTAACCAATCGGAGGAGGACTGACTCGATAACAAGGTTAAATATCTCCTAAGTCAAACTAAAGCCCACCCCAATGGAGGAAATAATTTCTTTTGAGTGCTTCATCCAAGGGCGACATGACTGAATCTAGTTGCCATCAAAATATGGAAACAATGTCTTGTTCCCGCTCTTTTTTGGAATATATAATTTTTTTTGTCTTTTTGTTTTATATGAAGCTTTGAAACGAATAAAAAAATGCTATAGTACAATGGAAAGTTTTGGAATATAATCCTAACATCTACATTTATTTTTTTAAGTATCATTGACTTAGCCACATGCACTAAAAATCATCTTCACACTTGGTTTTTGGTAAACTAGCTTGGTGGACCAAATTTCCCTTGTTTTTTGCCTTTAAACACTTAATATTATGGAAATATTGGTCCAAAAACCTTCCTAAAACATTTATACATCTAAGTGCATGTTCACACCTATCCACAACTCATCCACTTGAGTTATTTGAGGATTAGCACCCCACATGAAGATTCCCCCTTAAATCAAGGGATTTGTTCCCCCAAACCATTTTAGCATGTTTTAAAGTTGCCTTCCTTGGGAAATGCACCCCTCCTCATGATTTCCTCATGGCTGATAGTTTTCATAGGTTGTCTCGAGTCATTATTTCTATTTTAGGCCTCCCTTTAGCTTTTCTTAGCCTTTTCTAGTTTTTTACTAGTTTTTTCCTGGTTTTCTAGATTCGACAATTTCTATATAACCACCTCCCTTTGGGATTAGAGGTTTGGTTGCTCATGTATTACTATTTGTTCATTAATTTAATACATTGATTTTATGGAGAAAATTATTTCTCTCCTCTCTTGAATATCAGCAAATTACTTGTGCTTAATTTAACTAGAATTCTAGATCTATCGAAGTTTTTGTAGGAATTATACATGGTATCAGAGCTAGTTCAAATCTAGTGGATTGTAAATGGTTTTATTTGTAGGTATAGATCATCAGAAGGCCGAGAAAGAAGCAATGGATCATCTCTCTCAGACCACAAAACTCGTTCTAAATCCTTTCAATTACTTCGAATGGAAGACATAGATTACTCTACTCCTCCAAAGAAAAGGGCTTTATAGGGTAACAATGGGAACGGAGACTGAACCAACTTCTGAAGCGGAGAAGATAAAGTATTTCAATAAATTATATGAGGCAATTTGGCTGATATTCCTATTAATTTCCAGAGAACTCCTCTTTCATGTTAGTGGAGCCACTACTCCCATTCCGGTCTGGACCACATTGGAAGGACTATTCAGTAATAATGATGAAATGAGAGTGCATCAAATGGAGAGTGAACTCATATCCCTCAATCCAACTCATTTTAGGAACCTGCGAGAATACTTCACCAAGTTTAAATCCCTCCTCATTTAACTTGATGCGTTTGGAGTCAAGAAAGAGGAACATCAACTCATCCTTTCGATTCTCTCGAAATTAGGCCCTGAATATTCCGTATTTGTATCATCTTTCCAAGCATCTAAATTAACTTAGGAAAAATGGAAAATGCCTCCATTTAATGACTTCATTGCAGCATTGACTCAAGAGCAAGCTTAGTTAGTCCAAATGGGAGCCATCAAGTGTTCAAATAACCAAGCACTTGCGGATACTAATGCTCCAAAGAGCAGTAGAAGAGAGAAGCAAAACGGGAAGGGTAAATTTAATGAATCAAAGAAGGAGAGACTTGTACAATCTTCAGAGAGCAATTCTTTGCCCAAGGGTAACAATAATAAGGAAAGAACAATCTTTAGCTATTGTTCCAAAGGTTTTCATCCCAAATAAAATTGCATGAGGAAAGAAATCGATGAGATGGCTAAGCAATTGCAACAGCACAATCTCACCATGCTCGAAAATGCAAAGAAGAAGGATGATAATAGAACGGGAGATGGGAGAGGGAGAGCACGAGCTGGTCATGTTTTAATGGTTGTCACATCCATTTCACTATCTTGGATCCTTGATTTATGTGCATTGAACCATATGGCTGCATCAAAAGATGAATTTTCCTCCATTGAAGAAAGCACCGGTTCCCCAATTTACTTGGGAGATGCCACACCCGCAAAGGTGTGCGGAGAAGGAATTGTATACCTTGAAGGGGGATGCTTCACAAATGTGCTTCATGTTCCCTCTCTATTCTAAAATATTCTCTCAATATGTCATATCACTCATTTTGGCTCTGGAAGGAGGGTGGAGTTTTCGCTAGACTCCGCACTGATTACTGACATTTCCACGGGCTCACAGCTTGCACATGGAATTGTAGATCACAATCCTCATTTGTATTTCTTCTCCCACATTGCTCCTAAATCTATTAGCACTGTATTTTTGTCATAATCTAATGATATGAGCAGGTTATCGCATAAAATGTTTGGCCATCTAAACCATAAGTACTTGCAGCAACTCAGCAAAGGAAAACATGGTAGAAGGATTACATGTTATTAAATTCACAAGTGGTGTATGTCAAGGATGCATTCTTGGCAAGAATCCAGAGAAAAAGTTTGAAAAGGGGAAGGCACAGAGAGATTCTTCACCTCTTGGGCTGATTGACAATTACATCACAGACCCATTCTCACAACCTTCAATTAGTAAGGCTCGATGTGTACTTACCTTCATAGATGATTTCTCTCACTTTACTTGGGTATTTTTTCAGAAATTGAAATCAGAAGTATTTGTATGCCTTATAGAATTTAAAGCACTTGCTGAGAATGAGTCTGGGTATAAGATTAAGATACTCCATACTGATAATGGGGGGGAGTATGTCAACAAATGTGTGCAACAACTTTGTATTGATGTAGGTATACAGCTACAACACACAGTGCCATATACACCAGAGCATAATGGTGTCACAGAAAGGAAAAAATGGTCTTTAAAAGAGATGGCCAATTGTATGTTATAGTCCAAATCATGAGCTCCTAAGATATGGGCTGAAGCTATTAATTGTGAAGAATACATTCAGAACTGCGTTCCCCACAAGGAACTCATAGGTACCACTCCATTTAAATGTTGGACCGGAAAGAAAATGAAAGTGTCACACTTTTAGATTTTTGGTTCACGAGCATGGGCTCACATTTCAACAGATAAGAGGAAGGGTTTGGAGCCTCAAAGTGTTGAATGTATCTTTGTTGGATATCCTAAATATGTCAAAGGATATATATTGCTGGACTCTCACAGTGAAAAGTTCCTTCTAGCTCGAAGTGTGAAGTTTGAAGAAGAATCACTGCAAGATTTTTCAGCAAACCCTGCCGAGGAACTGCTTGTTGCCACTAATGAGGAGGAGTCTAAAAATTCTTCGAGAACTTCAAAGAAGCCTTCAGAGAAGACTCTTGGGTCTGATTTAGAGGATTAGGAGTAGGTCATGGCTGCTCCAACTTAGCTTCCAACTCGGGTAGAAAAAACCTTGCAAGATGTTGGTGAAATAGTTGGTGATCCTACGGATGTGAGGAGTAGATCATAGTTTTTTGGGGCTCCTCAAGCCTTGGATGCCACCGAACCATTGCTTCCCATAAATTGCTATATGACACTTGGTTCAGATCCACAGTCACACTCTGAGGCTACTGGAAACCCACTTTAGGAAGCTGCCATGGATGAAGAGTACTCTGCTCTCATGGAAAACAACACATGGGACTTGGTTCCACTTCCAAAAGGAAGAAAGCTTATTTGATGTCGATGGATCTATCAAAAAAATATTTCTATATATGGCGAGATCAGAAAGGACAAATATTGACTTGTTGCAAAAGGATATTCACAGGTACATGGCATAGACTACACATAGACATTTGCGCCTGTTACAAAAATGGACTCCATTCAACTAGTTTTAGCCATTGCTGCTTCTCTCAGATGGGAAGTTCATCACATGGATATGAAGAGTGCAGTTCTTCATGTAGATCTCAAGGAGGAGATATATATTTAGAAACCATAGGCATACATTTAGAACTCTTCCCTCATTTGTAGATTAAAGAAATCTTTGTATGGCCTAAAATAGACTCCCAGATCCTAGTATGCAATGATGGATTCTTTCCTGCTTTCCATTGGATTCATTCGATGCAAATCTGATCTGAATGTTTATTTTCTGCAACATGATTATTCCCTTTTTCTGGTAGTAATTTATGTGGATGATTTATTGATGACAGGGAACCTTACCTCATCTATTGATTCGACAAAATCAACATTGCACGATTGATTTTCCCTGACAAATTTGGGATTGTAGCACTACTTTCTTGGTTTTGAAGTTTATCAGTCTACTTTAGGGATCAAGATGGCACAATCTAAGTATGCTGCAGATCTACTTGTCCACTTTCAAATGACAGAATGAAAGCCATCAACATCTCCCTTTCTTTTAGGGTTCAGATTTGAGGATGAGGGTACTACACCTTTGGTGGACAATACATTGTATCAACAGTTGGTTGGGAGTTTATTGTATCTTACTTGTACCCAAATTGATATATCTTTTGCAGTAGGAGTTTTTTCCAAATACATGCAGAAGCCCCATGAGCTTCACTAGAAATTTGCAAAGAGAATCCTTAGATATGTGAAAGGTACTTCCAGTTTTGGTATCTTTTATGCTGTAGATTGCCCAATTTCATTGATTGGGTACATAGATTCTGATTGGGATGGCAATGGTATAGACTGCAAGTCCACCTTTGGTTATATTTTCAGCTTTAGTTCAGGGCCTCTTTTCTGTTCTAGATATAAGCAATCCATGATTGCTTTATCTACAGTCGAGGCTAAGTATAGAGGTGCAGTGAATGCAGCTACATAGGTTGTTTGGTTGTAGGGGATTCTCTCAGAGTTTGGTATTCAGTATCCACTTCTGACTGTCATATTTTGTGACAATCAAGGGTCCATTTAGATATCAATTGATCCAGTTTATAGGTAGAGGACCAAGCACATCAAGATTCATGTGCACTACATCCGCGAGCGGATCTGTGACCCAGTCATATCATTGTAGTATTGCCCCACTAAGCAACAGGTTGCAGACATCTTCACCAAGTCTTTCACTAAAAATATTTTTTTAGAACTGAGAGCTATGCTTGGAGTGGTGGAGACAGCTGAGTAGACCCTTCTGGCTACTTTTCCCTTTTTTCCTCTTTTTTTTTTTTTGGGGGGGGGGGGGGGGGGGTTCCCCGACGTTTTCCCTCTCTTCATTTCATGCAGATCTTTTATTTATTGTACCTGAGTACCAAACATGGCATCTTAGCTGGGACTTACTTTAGATAATTGAGTTAGGATGAAAAGCGGGTATCAGAATATAATCCTAACATCTACAATTATTTTTTAGCCTAGGTATCATTGACTTATCCACATGCACTAAAAATCATGTTCGCACTTGGTTTTTGGTAAACTAGCTCAGTGGACCAATATTCCCTTGTTGTTTTCCTTTAAAGGCTTAATATTATGAAACTATTGGTCCAACCACTTTCCTAAAACATTTAGACATCTAAGTGCATATTCACACCTAACCACACCTCATCCACTTGAGCTATTTGAGGATTGGCACCCCACATGAAGATTCCCCCTTAAATCAAGGGATTTCGTCCCCCAAACCATTTTAGCATCTTTTAAAGTTCCATTCCTTGGGAAATGTGCCCCTCCTCATGCTTTCCTCGTGGCTGATAATTGACATAGTTTGTCTTGAGTCATTGTTGCTATTTTAGGCCTCCCCTTAGCTTTTCTTAGCCTTTTCTAGTTTTTTACTACTTTTTTCCTAGTTTTCTAGATTCGACAATTTCTATATAACCACCTCCCTTTGCGATTAGAGGTTTGGTTGCTCGTGTATTACTATTTGTTCATTAATTTAATACATTGATTTTATGGAGCAAATTCTTTCTCTCCTCTCTTGAATATCAGCAAATTACTTGTGTTTAATTAACTAGAATTCTAGATCTATCCGAGTTTCTGCAGGAATTCTATAGAAAGAATGAGCGTTGAAAAAGAAGATGCTTTAGTTAGTGGGAGGGGAAGATTCCTATCCTTGATGAAAGGTGGTGAAACTAGTTAGAACACTCAAAGGGATGTTCTTTCCATGGGTATGAGGGTGTGTCAAGTTGCAGAGGCTAAGTGATTGCAAGTTTGATTTTGCATAAGACATGGTCGATAAGTGGTTTAAACATGAGTTCAAGTGAAGTTGAATCAAGGCCAAAAGGTGCAAGTAGTCAATATGAAATGCACCAGTACAACTCAACGCAAAGGAGCCTCTAGGGTATAAGCCCAAAAAGTAGCACAGAAGAATGAGAATGAGTCTTCAACGCACAAGTCATGGCGGGACTAAAGAGGACTCCCAAGCCTACTCAATATAGCAGCATGGGCAACCAATGTCAAAGAGGATCTAACTAATATGCCCATGTAAAGGTTGGCTCTACCATCATATCATGATTTTTAAAGTCAGTGAGTGAAAATGGTTTTCAAATCAAGATACAATGGGGTCAACCCTATGGCTAACGTATCATAGTATGGAGACTAGTATGCAAAATGGAGGGGACAGTGGTATTCTCTAACCTATATGCCCGTAAGAAAACGATACCTGCCATGATGGGTTTATGGTCATGGGACCGAAATGATGTCTCGAAGCAGAATCCGAAATTTCCTAAAAAGACAACCCATTCTCAATACTCCAAGCCACAAGGTCAAAAAATCCATAAGACAAAAATCAATTTTTGAAAAAATAATTTTTATTTTTCAACTTATATAAGGACTCTTGGACTCACAATTTCTTCATTTATGTTTTGAGCAAGGAGCCGTGGAGAAAAACCCAAACGAGCTTCCTCTGACCAGTGGAATCGTTCAAATCGCTCTAAAACTTCCACGTAACCCTTATATCCCACTTGTAATTATTTGTGATACTTGGTAAATATTTTTTTCAAGTTTTGACCCCAGGAAAATATGTAAAACATTTCAACTCTGCGTACATGCGGGTTTAATAGAGGTAAACCACGTATACGAGGGAGCTACATGCATCTGTGTTAAAAGGCAACCCGCATGTGAATGAGTAAAAATTTTAAAATATAAATCTAATAGTTTGAAACATTTTTTGGGCAGGATGACCATCACCTGGTGAGAAAGAGAGCATAGTGCTATAGATAATCAAGTAATGGAGGACCAAAATGCTTTAGATGCTTTAAGAGGTTGTGGCTTGCTAATTATTTTTAATATGCCATATATGAAAGCCAACACACGATTGCTTGATATTTTGATTCATTACTGGAGTGTAGAGGATGATGCATTCATGATCGATCAGATGCACATAAGGATCGAGATCGAAGATATATACTTTGTTACTGGTATTTCTCATAGGGGAGAGGTGGTGCAGTCAACTCGTAGGACAAAAGGTAGTCTTAGTGTAGAAGACTATGTCCACATATACTATCCTCGTCATCCTGAAAAGATTGGAAGTTAGATTCCAATAAAAAACATAGAGAGCTTGTCCTTGAAGATTTTACTATTTACCATTGCTAGGGTAAATGGCTCTACTGCTTTACATCAGGCCTCACGACTATCTATGAGGCTAACAATGGAATATCTCACAACAGTGTTTGATTGGTGCACACCAATACTGACCAATATGAAGAACCAACTAACCTCCATTTAGAAGGGTTAGACAAAGAAATTTGGATATGGCACAATCTTATGCTTTTTCTTCTTTGATAAAGTACCTGGGCTTCGACCCAAGGTATTATCAACTATTAGCAGCCCTAGAGATCCACAAATGGGTAGATGGGTTGACTTGATGAAACACCTTGGGGATGGCGATGTGCCCAGGACAACTTTTGATGACGAGTTTTTCACATGGTAGGATCAACAGGTCATCGCAGTCGATGACTACCCCTATGCTAGGATGGATTTCCGAGGAGATCCAGACTTAGTGTCACCACTGAATGCAACATGGGGTGCCATAGGTAACAATTTTTTAATTTTTAAGATTTTTTTAAGATTTTTTGGTTCTTAATGAAGATAGATTTTTTTTTATGAGACGGGATACTTACAAAATATATTGATCATATTTCAAATGTGGGACCAGTGAGACCTGACGGATTTCCTAGACATAGGCATCGTGGGAGAGATGCCGAAGGGGGTGCAACTGGGATAGAGAGACTTCTCCATGCAGTTCAGAGGAACTTGGTGTGGTTGACTCACAAAGTACCCATGATAGCCATAGAGGATCTACTCGAGGAGATGTAGCATCGCGTGGTAGGAGTACCACGGGACTGGGTGTGGCTATTCTAGTGTGTAGCCAATGTTGTTTTTTATTTTCTGGTTGTTGATCCTGAGCCAGCTAGATAGATGATCAGACCTTTTTATGATTGGACATGATGATGGGAATAAGCACAAATTTTGTAGAGCATTTTGTCTCAATTTTTTGTATATTTTTTTGGACACAAACACTCTATCTATATACATGCGATTTTATGATATATCCAGATCACATTTTGATTATTTTTTATGTTTTTTAATTTGATGAATGATTTATATTCCAATCTAATGCTTGATTAGCAATAGAATATGCTAATGAATTTTTTGATCATGGAATGTGGACGTATGTAATATAAACAAACGATTGTTACAACAATCTCACTCTCAAAAATTGGCAATACAAATAGGGAACTCGTACCCGATAAGTGTTATTCAGCTGAGATACCACCAGTCGTGAGTCTAAATAAACCACTAACAAATTAATACCAAGAGATATTTCTTTGGATAGAAAATTAATAATAACAATATATTTGGAAATATTATTCGAAGAAGGACTGATACCTACTCCTCTCGAAGCCATCAACTAGCCAGATGGATAATAAATTACCCAAACCATGAAATAAAGGTTTTGGGTATGCCTACTCGCACCATCGGTGAATCCTAGATATATTGAATCGTCCATCAATACCTTCCCAAAGCAGATTAAAAATATCTACATCACTAAAACTTCTAGATAGATATGTACAAACATACAATATATACAAACAAGTAAGTTCTCGGCCAAAACCTAAGCAAAGTACTTCTTAAGTTCTCGGCCAAAACCTAAGCAAAGTACTTCTTAAGGTAGCTGATTTTTGGGTTCCACCAACTTATTTCCTTCAAAGTCAATTAATTCATAAGCCCCCTTTTTCAAAATTCACTTGATTATAAAGGGATCGTACCACATATATTTAAACTTTCCTACCCCCAAGGCATCTTTGTCTTGATTGTAGACCAGGACAAGGTCACCTTCAAAAAAAATCTGAGGGCAGACATCTTTATCATATTGAGATTTTACCCTCCTTTTATACGCTTCTTTTATTATGGCAGCATCTCGACGCTACTCATTAAGATGCTTCAAATGAATGAGGTGTTCCTCGAGACTAGAATTCTTTGGAAGAAATTCAACAACTAGGTTAAGAGAGGGAATTTCACATTCAATAGGAAAGATAGATTCCATTCGTAAACTAGTCGAAAAGGAGTAAAACCAGTGTCAGCCTTAACTAACGTTCGGTATGCCCAAAGTGCTGGATACAACATGATGTGCCAATTGGATCGAGCTTTGTCAATCATCCTTTTCAGGATGATTTTGGGGGACTTGTTAAGGGCTTCAACCTTCCCATTGGCCTGAGGATAATATGGAGATGAATACTCTTGCTAGAAACCAAACTTGAGAGCCAATTCAGACATAAGTTGATTTTCGAAATGACTGCCATGGTGAGTGAAAATATCTTTCGAGATACCAAATCATGAAATAACCTAATTGAAGATAAAAAAGGTCATTGTTTCACTATTGTTTTGAAAGTAGGCATGGCCTCAGCTCACATTGTAAAGTAGTCTACGACTTTAATGATGTACTTGTGCTTCCCTGCCTAAGGTAGATTACAAATAGTAAAATCAATGCCCCACTTCATCAAGTGACCGCTTCAATATAATATTTGGAAATAGAAGGCCAAAAGTAGCCTACTCACAAATTTGTTTGGGCTATTGCAAGCCCTGATGGATGACCACAACAAGATCCACCGTAGCAATCATTAAGAACCGACTCAGCTTCTTCCAAAGTCAAACAACGCCTAAGGATTGAATCAATCCTGCAATGATATCATGTGTCCCCTATAATAATGTAATTCTTAGCGAGATGAAGCAACTTTCTATGCTCATCTTTGGAGAAAGTAGGTGGAAACTTTGAAGTATGGAGATATATAACGATATCTCCATACCAAGGATCTTGTGAAGAAATAAGAAATAAATGTCCATCAAGAAAATTTTCCTTATAAATAATTTCTTCCTTGCAAGGCAGCTTTAATATCAACTTTGCAAATACTAAATATTTCCTAGATTTAACCGACATGAATTTGAGATCAAGTTCTTGCAAAATGACATTCCATCTATTATATTTTTCCCTAATCACTCGCCTACTAAGGAGAAATTGAAATGGATTGACGGCTGCTAAGACAAACATTTGTCGAAGAAAAATGTAATGCCGAAGTTGTTGGATAGCATGGACAGCTACCAAAGCCAATTTCTTGATGCGAGAATAGCATAGTTCAGGGCCTACCAAGCCTCAACTTAGGTAGTAGATTACATGCTCACAGAATGCATAATCTTCCTGAACCAAAAACATACCAATGGTTTATTTTGCTGTAGCGAGATACAAAAGGAAGTCTCTGCTATAATCAAGTGGACTCAATAATGGAGCAGAAGTTAATGGTTTTTTCAAAGCATCAAAAGATTGTTCTGTGAAATCATCCCAAAAAATGGGACTCCTTTCTTAAGAAACAAATATATCCTTTTGTAATCTCGACATAATTTGCTATGAATCTCCTCAAGAAATTTGCCTTTCCTTGGAGACATTGAAGTTGATGAATGGAAGATGGGGGAGGCAACTAAAGTATTTCCTCAACCTTGAATGAATCCTAACAACTGACCAGATGGGATGACGAAAACACAATTATTTGAATTCAACCAGATTTTATAAGAACAACACAGTTCAAGATCAACCAAAGGTGTTTAGGATGATCAATTCTCTTTCGAGAATGAACAGCTAAATCACCCAGATATGCTTCGATAACATGTTTGATGTCATGAAAAGCATAAGACATGGCTCGGTGAAAAATGGCTCTAGCATTTTAAAGGCCAAAAGGCATATTTTTGTATGCAAACATACCTTGAGGACAAATAAAGGTTGTATTGTGCTAATCTTCTGGATGGATAACAATTTTCTTGTAAATAGAGAATCCATCCATGAACGAAAAAAATTATTTACCCATGCATTCATCAATAATTTGATCGACAAAGGGCGTGGGGTAATTGCCTTTGAGAAAAACCTTATTTAGGTCCCTAAAGTCAATACATACTTGGATTTTTCCTTGCTCTTTATCTACAGGGACTGGATTAGAAAGCCACTCAGTCAGAGGAATGGGGTATATAAATCCCGCCTCAAGCAGCTTTTCAACTTTAGCTTTAATAGTTGTTTCTTTTCTAGGATTGACTAGTCGAAGTTCTTGACGAATAGGTTTAGCGTTTCTATATGTCTTGATCTCATGATGGACTATAGATGGATCTACTCAGGCATTTCCTCATAAGACCAAGCAAACACATCATGAAACTATTTGAAGAGATCAATGTAAATTTGAATTTCTTTAAGGGAATAGTCAGCTCTGATGAAGACATTTTTGATTATGTTAGGATTCCTAGAGATGTTCACATGTACAATTCGTGATATAACAGACATGTTACCTTCAGCAAAAACCTGTGCTGGGGCCAAAGGGTTTAAAATTGTATGAACATCACTAGTTGATGGGATTGACAAACTTGACTCAAATTCTCACAAATGAGGGAGGAAATATGAACAATGATGTAAATTATCCCATGGTCTATCAACACCCATCATTGCTTCTAGAGTTGCTTCCTCAGATGGTAAGATTCTATCTAAGAAATCTTGAGCTAAATTTGAATAGAGGGTCCAAGCTAGAGCCATATGTCCATTTAACTCCTCTAGTGAGAAAGGAGTAGGATGGGAGTTTGTAGAGTTAACAATAGACTGATAAGAAATTTCTGTTGCAGACATAAGACATGACATTCAACCTACCTGCCCTCCATCTAATGTGGTGGAAAAATGGGGGTAAAAGCCAAGGGTTCGAAAATAATGAGGTCGAAAGAACTCTCTTCGAGAAGGTCCCTTGGAGGATGAAATAACATTGATTCTAGCTGAAGGAGTAAGGAGATCAGAACTACCCATTAAAGAAGAGTACATCTCAACTCCTAAATCCTCAATAGGTTTCTTGGGATTGTCCACTAATGGAACAGTAGAGTGAGAGGATGCATGAGAATCACTTGGAGAATAATCCATCTGATCAAATTTTACAATCCTTGTCTCATGAGGAAAGCAAATGATGTGAAAGAATGATGAAACTATGGCATCCATCTCATAAATCCAATTTCTTCCAAAGAGGAGGCTGTAATCCAGGTTCGCATCGATAATTTCTACCTCAATATTTACCATCTTTCCCCCAACACAGATGGGAAAGGCTAGAATACTCCCATGAAACCTATGAGAATGTCCATCAAATGCTATCAATAAAGTCGGTGAAGGAACAACTTGAGATGATCCAATGGCCTTCCAACATGATAGGGACATCACAGATGTGGAAGCTCCCTCATCTATAACTGCCTATTTGGAAATCCATATGACGAGGAAGACCCTTTTTGATGTTTGAAATATCAAAAGTGAGCACAAAATCTTTTTTTGGATCTACTGCTTCGATTGGCGAGAGAAAATCACTCCTTTGAGAAGGGCACAATTTGAGTACCTCTAACGCTGACATAGCACAAGGACTTTGAGCCATAACTTCTACAATCGAGTAGTTCTGGGTTGTCATAAAATTAGGGTTAATGGTCGAGTGCTTCGCAGGGCCTTTCAACATCCGAGGTATAGACTCAATGGAGGGCCCATCAATATGGAGCGACTCTGAGGCATCAGAAGTAGACTTAGCCTTAGATGATTCTGATTACGCAATCACATAGTGACGTCAATAAATGAGCTAATCATATGGAAATTTGATGAATTGTCCCCTTCCTGGTTGTCCCCTGCAGGGATACCAACATTAGAATTTGCACCAGCAAGTAATCACTGCTCTTGGGGAAAAGGGTTAATGAGAATAGCCTAGGAGCTAGAAGACCCCTGCTATGCTAATAAGCGCTAAGCGTCTTGGATCTTATGGTAGAGATGTGTCCAACGATCCCCATTGCATAACTTGCATGGAAATTTTACCTTTTTCTTGGACTCTCTCTTATCCTCTCTGACATCATTACCAAGTTTGTTTGGATTTCCCTTCCCATCTAGGCTCTTCTTCCTACCTCGTCCTTTCTTCTTTCCATAGGATTGTTGATTTTCTTTGGGGCTATAGGTTTGGACAATGTTTATAGATGTAGGTTGAGAAGGTGTAGATGTGGATGGTGATGCCTACATAGAGGAAGCAGTTTGTAATAACAATTGTTGCAATTGATTTAGCAGGTTAAATATGTTTACATCAATGATTTGACTAGCTTGTTGACATGGGGACCTAGCTTTGGTTTGGCTATATCCACCTTAGATCTAATATCATCAGGTAGAATTTTTTTCAAGAACCCTAGACTGAGAATATATTAGTTCTAACTGTTGGGCCCTCAAAATAGCTTGCTCATAACTGAAAACACTAGAGAGGGACACATCCTTACAAATCTTAGGTTGTAATGATTTAAGAAACCATTCGAGAAGGAATTCTTGTGGGATATCAGCTTTGATTAGCTTATTCCTTCTCCTCCATTCTTGGATATGATCCAAAATGTGAGTTGCCTAGTCTTTTTGGAAATTAGGCAGAAGCTCAGTTTCGACATCATATCGGACAGGCGATTAAAAATGGTTCAAAAAGATAGTAGCCAAATCTCTTAGAGAAGTGAAGGGGCCCCTTGGCAGAGCTACATTTCCAGTTAGGGTATGCTGAAATAATCTCAACCTGATTGAATCATCTATCAGGGAGTTGGATGAACATCATAAGTGGAAGGTCACCCGGATGTTCACCCATCTTCCCCTCAAATTTTTGGATATTGGACAAAGGTTTGGTTGGGACCAGAGGCCAAACGAGGTTATACCTAATCAGATCATTAGTCAATTTGGTAAGATCTAGTGAGTTTAATATTGCCACAAAAGGGAGTCATGGTGGACCCCGAGGATTCCACACAGTGTGGGTGGAATTCCCAATGTTCTCAAAAGAATGACCTAGATTTGTGAAGGCACCAGGTTTCCCAAAGTAATTCGTAGACCCAACTGAACCATAAGGAGCCCCCTTGTGGTCTAGAAAAATTTAGATTTTGACCAACTCCTGCCGAAAATCCTCCATAACTAGTAAAGTTACCCACTAAAGAAGTATTAAAAGGAGAAGAAAACCCTTGATAAAGATTCCATGCATTAGCATAGGGAGAAATATTTTAAAAAGAATTGATAGAAGAATATGACATATCCCCCTATTGGCTGAAATAATATTGATTCCCAGATCCTAACACATTAACTGCAGGGTTTGTCTAACATTGAAATGGATTATAACCTTGACCTCAAAAGGAAAAAGGAATGGATCCGATAGTTGGGTTTGAGTGTGGTATATGACCACCCCTAAATGGGTAACATGAAACGAATCTGATCCACTCACCATGGATGTGGTGGCAGCTGATGGAATACTCAACAGAATTGAAGGAATCACACTGGTCAGCATTGCAAAAGGGAAAAAACCAATGCCAGAGGCAACAACTTGAGAACTTCCACTTGATGATGGAATGGAAGTAGAACCAGATATAAAAGTGCTAGGAGTAACAGAAGGTATAGAAATTGTTCCTCCTCCTTGTATAAATACAGCAGTCTGCAGACTTGTAGCACTTGTCATGGATTCCATGCTTCCAGCAGTGGTCATTGAAGGAATAGATTGATGTAAACCTGGGCTCAAAGGCCTATTCGTCAGAGTTCTGATGTATAATAAAACGTCTAGATGATCAGGTGGAAGAGGATAATTAGGAGCCGCAATAGACTCTAAAAGCTCTTTAACCTCAATATTATGTTTTGACTAAAAGAGACCTTGAGAAAGAATTGGAGTGTTCCTCTCTAACTCTCTACTTGTACTAGGTCTATCTTGTGAATCAATGACTCCAACCAGAGGATGAATCTCCGATGCGCTTGCTGCCTGATTTGAATTTAAATGGGAATGCAACAAATTACAGAGATAACCATAAATGCATAGATTTAGTGGAAATAATACTTCATTTCATTAATGTAAAATACTGGAATATGCTTACAAATAGAAATAGAAATAAACCAGCTAGGGCGATGGTAGCTTGTCTCTGAGAAGAGACGTGGCAGCTACATGCCTCTGAATTGTGTTACAATGAGGCTCGAAGGCCTATTTATTGTTGAGAAACAATGGAAAACCCTTAAAGTCCCAAAACCTAACCCTAGAAGATGAAACGCCAAATTGTGGGCCCCGTTTTGGGTAAGTTGGTACATCAAATTCCTAGGGTCGTAACCTTAGCATATGATCTCCGTTTGATGCATACAATAGCTCGTTAGAAATATATATTTTAGAACTATGACTCTGGGAAGAGAAACATCGGTCAATAGACCCATGTTGCTCCCATATTTCCAAAAAAACATCATTTAGGGACTCAAAACGGCTCCGAAAGTTCAAGGACTGAAAAACTGCTAAAAATAGTAAATTGTGCTACAATTATGAAAATTGAAAAACTGAAAGTGACAATTGTGGGGGTCCAAATGAGATAGGTTGGTGGACATAAAAATCCACGTGGATCATTTCTCCCCCCTTAGGAAGCAATGGTCCCTATTGTGTTGAGTTCCTCCATCTGCTGAGCTTGGTCTATGGTGAGTTGTTCTGCAATCTCTGATGTGTCCAGTAATGATGGGAAGCATGGTCGAGGGTTTTCCACATTGAACACTTGGTGCAAGCGAAGGAATGGAGGAATTTTGTGCTCCAAAAAATTGTTTCCCATAGCCTTGGTAATGCTGTAAGGACCATGTCAGAGTGGTCTGAGCTTCTGACGAGCTCTTGTCAGGCATTCTTTCTACAGATGCAACCCAACTTTGTCACCCACATGAAACTTGTGCGGTACCCCTGTGGGTGAGGAGAAGTTGTTCATGTGTTCTTTCATGACTGTATCCCTCTACTGCTACTGCTCTGTGGAGGAACCCTTTGTGGGGGTCATGGGTATGGTGACGATCTTCCCCTTACTTTGGGAGGGAATCAGATAGAAAACAAATTTCCTAGTCTAGGAGATGAGCTTGCTACCTTTCTTAGTAGTGATCAAATAGGTGGTGGTAGGTGGGGCTACCTACGGTATCCTGTATAAGGAATTACCCAAATAAATAATGGCAGCGCGAGGCCTTCACTCATAGACAACATGTCGCCTCCACAAGTATGGTTGGCCTAATAATACATCACAAACATCCATAGGTGTAAGATCACACAATACCTCATCTGTGAAGGGTTTGATGTTGTAGGGAAGTGTTATAGACATATTTGGGAACTTCAACCCCAATATTATATGTCGATAAACTAGGGTTATTTAACCCCTAAAAGAGTTGTTTCATACACTAAAAGATCATGGTCAACTGATTACATCATTCCCCAAAAGTTCCACCTAAAAAACCATCCAGAATTGGCCTAAATTGGATCATACTGACTACTCCACTGTCAGGGTGCGATGCATACTGACTTATACACTAGCCAATTGTGATGCATACTGATAAGGCCTTCTGTAGGGTGTGATGAGCAAGGATGGACAAATGTCTGAGACAATTCGCTGAGTGGATGCTCATGGAATCTTCTAGAAACTTCTCTTGTGACACTTGCCTCTCTGAATTCGCCCAGGGATGAGTAAGAGATCCAAGAAATCTCCAAGTAGAACCAAATGCAACAAGTGGAATGACACTAATAAAATACCTAGAGATGAATCACACCCTTGCACACATCTATAAATGGATCTCTCAGCTGAGAGATCTAGAGACTGGAATTTTGTAATTTGTAAGGAATTGTTTATAGTTTGTATCTGAGATAGAGCATTATATCGTTGGTGTAATCTTTATTTTCATGAGGTGAAGAGAGCTTTGATGCTGGGAGGATGATGCTAGATCAGACAGCTAGGTTGTAATTCTCCCTCTTATTTAATGTGCTATTTTGAATGGTATTATTTGGAAATTCTATTGTATGTTCATTGTATTTTTTATTTTGCAATGCTTATGATATAATACATCAAGATGCTTTGACGGTTCTTTATTACTGTGTCTCTACAGGTACTCTTCGAGTGGGATAAGTACGGAGAGGAGTTGCAAGATCTGTCAAAGGGGAGCGAGATCAAACAAGGAGTCTAGCAGAAGATCTAGGTTGGTTATTTTGGTTCATTCTTATCTATCATACATAGAAGAAATCATGAATTGCTTTAAACTATTTGTTGCTAGGGTAGCTACCAAACCTAGAGGGCTAGTCGATTGAAAAGTCACTAGTTTTCCTAGAAACAGGAAGGCGACACTACTGGCAAACTCGAAGATCTCCTCCTTGGTGAAGGCACCTGATATTGTACGACTACAAGTGTGGTGTAGTTGGTAGGCCCAACCGCTTCATGATCTCTACTGAAATGAGGTTCTTTTGGCTCACACCGAAAACAATGAATTCCAGCAGTGAGCCCTTCACCCACATATGTGAGTGGAAAAGATGCTCCTTCTCCTCTAGATCTTTGAGATCATTCTTTTGGATTTTGGCGGTGGCAAGAGCGACACTGGGCTCCACATAAATGATCTGCTTCTGACTCAAGGTCGGAACATGCATCTGATTCCAAAACCTACAACTTGGCCACTAGCGATTGCTTGGTCCGACACTCACTTGTGTTGTGAGTGGGGCTCTTGTGGAACTCACACCACTTTCTTGTGTCCTTCTTCGACTTTGTGGTGTTGTTATTTTCCTGTGGCTTCGATGTGATGTCTTGGGTTACCTTGTCTTAGCTTTTTCCTTTGTTCTATGACTTGGTGAAGCCTTTCCCTTACTTTGGATTTGTAGATCCAACGTCTCGCTTCTTCTGTTTAAACTTTTGCTCAATTTTGACAGCGTATCAATACACCGTACCGAGCAAGGAGATGTTCAAGAACTCCATCTCTTCCTAGATGTTTCTATGTACGTAGTCGTAGTATTTGAGTACCAAATGTAGCTTAGAATCCTTAATACCCAACTGTGTGTGAAGGGTATGAAAGATGTTTGTGAACTCTGGCACATCTTGGTCTTGTCCCTGCTGTAGTGTGGTCCACTTTATGTATTTTTCCTCACAGCTTTTAATATGGTAGTACTACTCCACGATGGAATCTCGGAAGAAATTCCAAGTGGGTGCATCTGAGAATAGTGAGGTCGTACTTTCATCCTTCTACTCATAGTAAGTTTCCCACCAATCCTTGATGTGGGAGGCTGCTTTGAGAAGAGCGAAAACAATCTTTTCCTGATTCAAAAATTCATGAAAAAAAAATAACCCTCTAGCAGATTTAACCATTTATCTACAACATCTACATTTATCTTACCCTTGAATATGGGGATTTAAAAATTAACTTGTACCTTAAAGGGAATGGAATTTCTAGAGTAGCTGCTGGAAGTCGATGTGTCACCTCTATGTAGCCGTTGAAGGATCTGGGAAATGTTGTCCATCTTGCATTCCTTTGTCGCTCGAGGGCTTCTTCGAGAAAGATTTTGATAGGATCTCCTACCCCCTCATCTTCCTTTTCATCTACCATGGGAGGCCATCGAGATTTGCGAGGCTATTCTTGCAAAGGTTCAACCAGTTCAAGCCGTAACTCCTTATATCCCGACCTCGTTGGGGACATGCAAAGAAAAACAGAGAAAAAGTAGACTGCTTTGATACCACTGATTCAAATTTAAATAGGAACACAATAAATTACATAGATAACCATAAACACAGAGACGCAGTGGAAATAATACTTCATTTCATTAATGTAAAATACTGAAATATGCTTACAAACATAAATAAAAATAAACCTGCAAAGGCGATTGTAGCTTATCTCTGAGAAGAGATGTTGCAGCTACATGCATCTGAACTGTGTTACAATGAGGCTCGAAGGCCTACTTATTGTTTAGAAACAATGGAAAACCCTTAACATCCCAAAACCTAACCCTAGAATATGAAACACCAGATTGTGGGGTCCGTTTTGGGTAAGTTGGTACATCAACTTCCCAGGGTTTGGCGTACAATCTTCGTTTGACACGTACAATAGCTCGTTAGAAATATGTATCTGAGAACTACAACTTTGGGAAGATAAACATTTGTCCATGGACCCACCTTTCACCCAGATTTCCCAAAAAATGTCATTTAGTGCCTCAAAACGGCTTTGAAAGTTCAGGACCCGAAAAACTGCTAAAAAAAGTAAACTATGCTACAATTACGGAAATTGAAAAACTCAAAGAGATAGTTCTAGGGGCCCAAATGGGATAGGTGGGTGGCTACCAACATCCACTTGGATCACTGCCACTGGTTGAAAACCACTGCCAGTATTTCTCCTACACCTTCAAGGAGAAGGCTTGGGACTCGTAGGTGATAGCCCATGAAGTCTCCTAGACCGATGAACTAGTCAATCAACAACTTTGAATTATTTTTCAAAACTCTACTTAAATACTTAGAAAATTTGTAAAGCTAGGCCAACTAGGAGAAAATAGCACTCTCTAAAAGTCCCTAACAATACAAGCAATCAAACAACTTTCAAGTATTTATGCTCCAGATGATTAGGACCAGACACCAAAATACAAGAAAACCAAAATCAAAGGCCTTTCAAAAATAGACATGGGTAATTACGCCCCAAGCCTACTAGTAAAGGGATTAGAGGAAGTTATGCTGACCTCCAAACAACAACGTTTGCTAGTGCAAGCACACAAGCTTTGCAAGGGTACCCTCTAGAAGTATTGTTGAATGTGATGCAACATTAGCCTCAGGTGCCATAGGATTCCCCTCTGTAGCCACCTGTGTGATCCCTAGGAAAGGCAACTATGGATACCAACCCGTATTAAAAGTTGGTCGGAACAGTCATGAGGCGGGATCCAACAAGTTGGAGAGGGGGTACCTCTCTTCCTTGTCTTCACTCTCCCTAGTACTTAACTCCCAGTCACAAAGATTTCCCAGACTTTCTAACAATATTGGATTTCACTATTTATTCAACTTCTACGTTTTGTAATTTGAGCAGCCTTGGAGAGTTAATTCTCCACTCACCTAATCCAAGGCCCTAATGAACCTAAACTTGTCAGTGTTTGTTTAATGAGAACAATAAAAGTTCTAGTTCATTTTATTAATCACTTGATTTTATATAGATGTTCTTCAAGCCAGGGGGAATTACGGGAGTGAAATTGATCATGTTTTTATGACGCAAAAGAAATCACTAGAAAACTAACTATATGAATGCATTCATTTTCTTCGATGAAGAGTGATCTCTACTTGGGTTCTACGAAAACTTAAGCAAACTATTTTTCTTTTCTTTTTCTAGGACAATCCACACACACCCAAAAACTAAAAAGACTAAGAATGCCTTAAAATGCAAACTAACCTAATGCAAATTATAATGATGATGCAAGATCCTAAACAACACTCATAAGAAAATGCAACTCTTTATAGAGACAATAATCCCACTTAAAATGAAGAGGGAAAAAATTTGAACATAAATCTCTCTTGAAAGCAAGCAGAACAAATCATAAAAGATCTCAATTCACTTTTTAACACTGAAACAAAGGAAACCGAAAAGCAAAAACTTGGAAAAAGAAACACAAAAGTGAAGTTTTTTTAGCGTTTTCTTTTAAATTGAACAAAAACAACTTTTTGAGGTCACAAGAATACTACTAAAACTCGAAAGATCAATAAATAAGCACAAGGAGTATTTCAATCTCGTAAGTTATAGACTCGAAAATGAATAAAACTTGAACAAGAAAGACTACGAACTTGTACAAACTCACCCAAGTAGTAGCAAAATATTTTGAGAAATTGACAAAAAGGTCAAGAAATAAATACTTTCAAACTTGTCAAAAAGACTCTCAAAAATCAAGAAAAGAAACAAGGCCACCAAACAAGGGGAAGCAAAGCAAGGGACTTGAAAACTGGGTTGGGAATGAAATTGAAAACAATTTTCTGTTTTGGAAGACCAGAAGAACCAAGAACTTCAGAATGAAGCCTTGAACTGAAGATACAAACTACAAAATTTCTTAAGAAGCTATCCTAAGCCAAATCTTTTTAGTGAGAAGGAAATTTTTGAAAACGAAATCTTGTAGGAAAAATGAATTCTCGAGACAGTAGATGACCATACAACAACATAAACCACGAGGCAAAAGAACTAATTGGGCAGAAATATTTGAAAGAAAAATCCAAAAAATTGAATACACGACTATGTAAAGACACAGAAGTGTGCACACACATTTCTAATACAGGAAACTCACATATACGTGAGTCTTCTTTAAATAAACTTGCATGTATACACTACTGTAGTCAAATAAAATAGGGTATACAAAGCTTTATTAGAAAAAACAAAAATCAATTTTTGATCAAGAAGATCAGACTTGATGCTTGGGATACTAATGGACCAAACAATACTGTAGAAGCAAGCAATCAAGAAACTAAAACCTGATTGAGAACAAACAACCTAAACCAAGAATAACAAGATTTTTATACCTACTGGAGTTGCCAATTCTATTACGGGTGAAACCACCCTAGGGCTTTGGGTTGAGAAGCCCAACATAACAGAGGGTAAACCACAACAAGAAATTTTCAAGCAATCAAGAAAAATGTTTATTCTACTAAATGGTGTAGGAGTGTCCTTACCCAAATGTCCTTCATTTGGGTAGATCCTGCAGGGTGCAAACCCTCAACTTCTCCTCACGTTCTTGAAACCTCAAGCTTATTCAAATGGAGCATACATGATAGTAGAAACATAAATGATATTCATGATGTTAAACTTAAATCATATAAATGAATGACTAAATATAATCAATATAAGGTTCATGAATGAATTACAACATAATTTGATGCATAAACACATTTCATATTAGAAATAGAATAACATTCCTTTTTTTGGAGTAAGCTATAAATAAGGTGGAGAAATATGACTTGAGCCATTCTCTGGATCCAAGCGGAACAATCCTCTGGATCCATCCTTTCCCGACCTTCAACAATCTTACTCCATCACCAATTCAAGAATATCTCAAGAAATGTGGGGGATATCTATAATCAAGGAAACAAGGGTTTCCTGAAGCTTTGGGGAGTGCTGGAGGCATAGGGATTCTTCATACTCAATAAGGGATAATCTCACTATAGAATCAATATCTCATCTTCTTTCCCTTGAGGCCTTCCCATGGAGTTTTATTTATACTTCTCCAAATTAGTTTTTTTTCAGTTTGGAAAGAATTGGGCCACGAGAAATAGGAAGTGAGTAACAGGTAAAACCAGTAAACTCCACTGGAATTTAAGAAAATTTGATTTTTTAAGTGTTTTAACATATGTACATCAGTTGGATATATAATGACCTATGTGTACATGCTTTTATCACAGGGCAAAGTAGCGTATAGGGAATAAAGCACTGTTTTTTAGATTTTAGACCAACTCTGGAAGGAAGGGTTTCCCTAGGCAATAATCGGAGCATCAGATCTACCAAGAGTAGTAAATGGTGCTATAACACTTATTTAAAATGAATATATTAAAATTCCAAATTAAAAAATGTGGTCTGCATTTTGCATTTGAATGAATCAAGTATAATTTGATGTAGATGTCTAAAACAATGGTCACTTAAAATTTCATTATAAAATATGGTACATGTAAATTTTGCATTCATGTATAAAAAGGATAGTATGGATGTTAGTTGAATGGTTAAATTTTGATATAAATTTCTTCGAATTCATATTTACATAAGTTAGATAAAATTTCATTATAAAACACGACCCACAATTTGCATGATGCATGCATGCCTTGATGCTTTCAAATGTTTTGCATATTTTCGTTTAGTTGGTTTTTTTTGTATTCAATCATTCCTATATTGTTAGTAGATGATTCTTAGGTTTATTTGTAAAGTTTTTTTATCTTGAATTATTTAAAATGAATCTATTAAAATTGAAAATTACAAAATGCAGTCTGGATTTTCTATTTGAATGAATAAAGTATAATTCGATGTAGATGTGTGTTGAGGTAATTTATTAACACAAATTAACACAATTATTTAATTATCAATTCAGGTTTGTAAAACATGGAGGCAAGTCCACAGTGTAGATATCAGATGTAGCCAACCTTAGAAGATAAAATTTGAAGAGTTAAGGAAGTACATATTACAAACCTAAACCTATTTTAACAGTTTCTAATTCACTTATGTAATATGTGAGTGATGAGGATTCTAACTTAGGAGAACCAAGTTGTCCTTTCCTGCAAGACTACATTTATGAAGAGAAATCTAAAATAACTAATTAACAATGGTTTATGATGCAGAAGATGTAAAAGAAGAGGCTCCTAACTGAGGAGGACCGGATTGTCCTTCTTGACAATTCTACTATATCATAATCACCATTGCTTCAAACCAAAAATGCATAAATAACTTCAGATAAGAAAAGGAGAATGAAATTCAGTTTTAGTTCAAGATCAAATACAAGGGGAATTTAACTTAAATTCCTGTGTGTCCCTTCATATGTATATTATAATTAAACCAATATCCATTCAACAATAATCACACATTAATTCAAATAAGCAAATCTGAAACAAAACATGTAAACAAATCTAAAGCAACTAGTTCATGAAAATTAAACTAGTTTAATAGTGAAGTATACTTAGCTTGGAGTGGTGGCCCACCACCCTTGCCTTGCACACTTGAGGCTGCTATCAAATGCTGAAAGTTCAAGCACTCTGTTGGTCACTTTAATTGCTTATTAATTCAAACAACTAAGTTCTACATGAATTGTCAACCCAGGGAAATCTATTTATTTCAAAGGCAACTACACATTGTATATGCTCAATCTCAAAAGAAATAAAAAGTTGTAGTAATAAATATACTAATCACACCTTGCCTTAAACAAACTGAAGCTCTACTCTGAGTTAAAATAGGAACAATTTCTCTATTGTAGACAATTATCAAAGAATCCTTGATTACATTAAAAAGAACAATATAGGAAAAGAAATCTTTCTGTAGAGGAAAAGACTAGTTATGCTCTAATAGAGAACAGGACACTATTCACCAAGCAGGGAATCTTTAGCACCTGTTTCTGATTACTATGCTTCACAAACTCACTCTGTAAACTCGATTACCAGTTAAAGCACTCACTGATTAGCTGTGAATGAATTTATTAAATTAATGCAATAATCAATTGAAAAAAAACAGAGTTTTAGCAATAAGTGCAAAGTTCCAATAACGCATAAGTAGATTGAGTAAACAGAACCTAACAAGGTATAAATGGAAAAATAAAACTTAACACACTACAGGAATTTAATGGGTTTATATTGTGATGAAGGTGGGCCCTTTCCTTCTTATAAGATTCCCCAGAAAAAGGAACTAGAAAGGAATGCTCAGAACAATATTTTATTCTTCTACCAATGTATCATATTACAAAAGATTCCAATCCTTTTACTTTTAACTAGATATTCCTGCAGTATGTCCATCATCACTCTAATGTTGACATCTCCTCTTTTTAAATAGGATACATCTATTACAATTGATTACATTATAAATCCTATTTTTAACCTGATATGCCAAAATAGGATAATTAATTCTTCCATTAACAAAATTCTATTACAATGGTCGTGACAATGGCAACTTTGGAATGTAGTTGTTACGATCAGTGTAATAGTTCCTTCAATGATCTCCTTTTGTTGCTACCAAATCTAAAACGCAAATCATTGGCTGTTTCAACAACGGGATTTGTGCATTGTTCTAATTGTTTCAGCAACGTAGACTACAATGATAAAACTGTTTCAACAACTATCCGATCAATGATTAACTATGAAGGCAATGTAATTATATGTAAGATAAATTAAGCATATAGTAATGAGAAGAAATATTGTATACCTTCGGAAAAATGGATTAAATTAATAACATGGACTTTAAATATAGATTGGAAAAGGGTGAAATGATAGCAAAATATTGGATAAAAAAGGTACAATGTAGGGTCCTAACATCCCCCCCAACTGAAAGGGTTGCATGTCCTCTTACAACTTTACTCTGAATCTAAGTCTAGGTACTAGGCCTTGGAGTGAAAATTACTTAGGCAATAACTATAGAAGGTATTATCAGCTAGATCTCTGAAACCGTGCACATTTTGTAACTTCTGCCATGCTACTACTTCCTCCTTTTTGGTCAACCTGTAATGAGCCTTATACTCTTGTGCTGACATCCATAGAAGAGGAAAATGAAAATGATATCCTACCCATTTTTCTGCACATTGCTGAACACATTTGACATTTTCGGGTACCCTTGAAATTGTTGCTTCAACATTAGGAGGACTGAAGGGATCATACTCTTGCCTTTCCTTAGAAGCCTGTTGCCAGAATAAGTTGTTTGTTTTTAAGGCAAGAGCTCTCTTGGATTTAACAAAATGTTGGCAGTCTTGTAACAGTGATGCTTGTAGCTACCTGATGTGTTCACCTATTCTTGGTTCCTTAAAAAATTTACAATATTCAACAACAAAAATGGCAGAATTCTATGGCTCAGATCGAATCCACAGAAGACAATTCTCTTCATTATGCCTTGCTGAAAGAAAGGAATTCTGCCATGTGTGCTGATTCAAGGAAGGAGACAAACACCCTAATCTGAACATCACCAGCCAAAGGGTTTAGATTGAGCTTCCTATCCTCAGGGATAACTTCATTATGGAGATACAATTTGCAGAGTAAATGTTGTTCACTACTAGATGGTTTTGTGAAAGTTTTCACAAACTGTTTAGGTCTAGATACCTCATGAGGTCTCCCATCTTTAACTGCCTTTATTTGAAAGAACACTAAGCGTTCTGGAAGGAAAAAAGAGTAATTGGAAGATGGTTTCTTGGTAGCTAATAATCTCTAAACCAAATCAAACATGAGGAGCAGTCTAGTTTTTAGCTATTTATTCTCCTCCTTCTAGGCATGAGAATGCTGGAGTACCTACCCCAGAGCTTCCCAGTTTGAATATATATGATTTTTCCATAGTGATTTATGCTCCTGCAAGATCCTATCTTGCAACATAACATATCCTTTCTTCCATTTATAAAGTTGTGCTTAAGTGCTACTAGTCTGAGTAAAAATAGTCTTTGTAGAACGAGGTTTAGTCTGAATAAACACAGTTTTTCTAGGCTGAGGTTCAGTCTGAGTAAAGATAGTTTTTGTAGGCCGAGGTATAGGACTTTCAGTCTTAGTAAACAAAGTTTTTTTAGGCTGAGGTACAGGACTTTAAATCTGAGTAAACACAATTTTTTTAGGCTGAGTTATAGGAATTTTAGTCTTAATAGTCACAGTAGGCCGAGGTATTTGTGGTTTAACTTCCTTTTCAAAATTTTTTGAAGGCCCTGCGGGTTCTTGTGTGACAATAGGGTGTTCCTCTTTAATTCCAGTAGAAGTGGATGCAGGGGAGGCTCCATGCAGTGGAATTTCAACTATTTTATAACCAACTTGCTAATAAATGTTACTGCATTCGCTGCACATATATTCCCTTTTCCGGTATTTCTCTGTACTTTTATTGGCTATGGATGCTGCATGAGCTAAAGTGTACAAATTAAGCTCTTTGTCACAGGCTTCCCTTACCATTATTAATTCCTACTTATAAGCTTCAAGTTCTGCTTTTAGAAACTCATTTTCCTATAGAAGGGAAGCTAGGGTGACTGGGCTTTGTGTAACAGTCACAGTCTCAGTAGTTGGTTCTTGTGTTGCAGCTACTGGATGAGCAACTTGTTGTTCTATAGCAACTACATAGTTTGCAACATCCTGAGCATCCAGATTTTGCATATCAGCAGGTGGTTCTTGTGTGACAGCTGCTGAATCGGTAGCTGGTTCTTGTGTAATAGCTACGTGTTGTGAAACATCCTAGTTGTCTATGTTCTATATATCAGTAGGTGGTTCTTGTGTGACAGCTTTTGAATCAGTAGCTGGTTCTTGTGTAACATCTATGTGTTGTGCAACATCCTAGTCGTCTGTGTTCTGTATATCAGCAAGTGGTTCTTGTGTGGTAGCTATTGAATGAGTAGTTGGTTCTCGTGTGACAGCTACTTGATGTGCAACATCTTGGTCATTTGTATTCTATATATCAATAGGTGGTTCTTGTGTGGTAGCTGCTAAATGAGTAGCTAGTTCTTGTGTGACATCTACTTGATGTGCAACATCCTGGGTATCTAAGTTTTGTGGATCAAAAGTTGGTTCTTGTGTGGCAGCTGCTGAATGAGTACCTAGTTCTTGTGTGACAACTACTTGTTCTAAAGGAAATGGTGTCATACAATCCTCGGCATCTAGTTCTTTGGTTTCAGTGCCTGACGGTGGGACATGTAAAGATTCGAGGACTTGTGACTGTGGTGGGGTATGGGGTTTTAGACCAATAGGTTAGAAATTTAGGATGGTAGCAACAGTTGTTGCTTCAGTTGACACCCTCATTCGTCTTCGCAGTAAAATGGCAGGGAGAGAAATAATTTTCCTTTTATGAGCGGGTTTTTTTAGAGGGGGTGGGTTATCAAAGATGGTAGTTTCTTTGGTTGAGGCCCTCGTTCGTCTTTTTCGTAGGAAAACAGTCTTATTTTTCCTTTTTCTTTTAGCAAAGCAATGGGAAGTTTATCTTTAGAATCATCACTAGGAATGTGGATAATAGGATTAGATGATTCTACTAAATTATGGGATGGAGTTGATGTGTTGGGAGGGTCAATTGGGTTGGATTCTGCTGGTGGGATTTCTGGGGGATTAGGAATGCTCCTTGGTTGTTGTTCAGAGGGGTTTTCAAGGTTTTCTTGAGGATTCTTAGTAGCTTGCTGAGGCATTCCAAGAGCTTCTTGAGGAATTTCAGCATCTTCTTGAGACATTTTAGTTGCTTGCTCAGGGTCTAGGAGTGGGTCATTGAGAGGGAGATTATGTCGAGTAAAACCCCTCTGAATTACTAGATAGACAAGACGGTGATGGGTGAGGGAAAGGAATGGGAATTTTACCGTTCTACAATAATGTGACATATTCTGTAGACACCCAAGTTAATAATATGGTATATTCAATAGTCGACCATGTCTAAAATGATTTAACAAGAAAAAATAATGTTGATAGACTACTTGGTAGTGACCTTCATAAGTGAGATAATGCTTGATGAATTTTGCAACTGTTGGCCATGGAGGTGGTAATGAGTGAAGTCGGACACCCCGGCCTTTGGGCTTGACTTGCTGTCTTGGCAGAAGAAAGTCCTGTTTTGCATTCAGAATGATATGCTTATGGATAATCCATCGAGTTCTAGTGACCGGTAGACCTGAAACCTGTGCTATATCATACTCTAAGACCGGAATTTGAGCTCCCTGGACAGTAGAATAGCCATCCCCTAAATTACGTGCAAATTCAAGGACTTGTTGTGGATCAAATCCTTGAAGCCTCTGAAAATATTCTACCCAACCTGCCCATTGAAAAATCTGATATACTTATGGGTGTAATTCTAGTAGAGTTATCCAGCTAGGCTCATGTCGAATAGCAGGTCCTCTCGTAGTTAACCAGCTTTAGTAAAATGCACAGTAAAAAAGCGAGTTACCACACTTCAGACAGAGTATATTTTTTGAATGAGAAAATGGAGTAACAACACAGAGGCGGGGTGATAAGATGTGATTATGGGTAAAAACAACGATGGTAATTGGCTTGCTAGGAAACGATGGCATATAATCTCGGTATTACCCCCAACTACGGCTAAAATAATGACTTTAAATGTACGATGATTGTGGCAATAATGACATAATCTTCTCATTTAACTATATTTTAATAGTATTTACACATAATAATTACATACCTCATGTTTAGCTTTGATAGATATTCCGAAAATATAGTGCACGTTGATAATAAATCATCAATAGTTATGGAAGCGGGTTTTGAAACATGAGGGTGATTATATGAAACTCCTGTATAATCATAAGAGAAGGCAGTGAAAGGACAGAGTTATAAAAATAATGGACGAAGTGATTTTTACAATGGAAAGTAGTGTGTGTTAATGTTTTTTCTTTGAAAAGAAATGGTGTTTCAGCAACGGGAAAATGGGTAAAGGACGGTGTTTCAACAATAGCAAAATGGGTAAAGGATGGTGTTTCAGCAATGGGAAATTGGATGGAGGATGGTGTTTTAGAAATGGGGAAGTTAAGGAAAAATGTTTCTGAAAAGTACTGTTAATGGGAGAAATAGGGAAAATGTCTCTAAAGAATACTATTTCATTGATAAAAATAGGAAAAATGTTTCTGAAAAATAATGGGAAACATGGGGAAGAGAAAAGGGGGAAGATGATGGAAATGTTATGGAAAATGGGGAAATGAACTATGGATTGAAATAGGATGATAGTGCTTCACAAAATGAGGCATACATCTGCCTATAGTAGGATTGTCCTTTCCAATCAGTCTTTCCTACATCTGGAATCTGCAAAATAATCAATTGTAACATGCCAACCCTTGACAGGGATTATTAGTTAAGAAATCTAATCTAATGCTAAAAATACAATGCAGAAATTAGGTGCAATGAGGAGCAATAGGCTATCCCCAAAAAGAGATAATGTGAATCTACTATACAAGTGGCCTTAAAATTCTCTTTGGAAATGGGTGGCTGGTACAGATGGAGTTTATACCCATTTACTATTAATGGTGTTCTAGAATCATTAATTGTTAGGAGCCTTATTGTTCCATTGGGAAGTCCCAACCATCTTGTTCATAATTTCCCTTGAAAATTTTCAAATCGAGAATCATACAATAAAGGCCAATTACCTTTTTTTAATTTCTTATGCTTGATGGTTTTATCATGCCACCTAGTTCTTTGCTGTTGGATCATAGTTGTTTGATGGACAACATCTAATCTCTTTTCATCCAATTCCTGGAGCTGCTGCAACCTAGCTGTCTATGCATCAGTCAAATCAAGGTTAACAACTAAAGTATTCTTAAGGTTTTAATTTCAAATTCCACAGGAAAAACAACACTTTTACCATAAACCAATTCATAGGGAGAAAATCTTGTAGTATTTCTCCAGGTAGTTCCATAAGCCCATAGTGCTTTAGGGAGCCTTTGAGACCAATCCTTCCTATTTTCCTTCACTATTTTTGTTAGAATGGCTTCTATAACTTTGTTTGTACTCTCCACCTATCCATTCGCTTGGGGGTGGTATGGTGTAGTCATTCTATGATGAATATGATAGTTTTGAAGGGTGGCCTTAAAACCATGAGAATTTAAAGGAGGTTCTCCATCTGTAACTAGCTCTCTAGGCACTCCAAATCTAGCAAAGATTTCTTCAAATAGAAAGGCTAAAACATATTCTTCATTAGCTCTAATGAGATCCTTAGCTTCCACCCATTTAGTCATATAATCCATTCAAATCAATATGTAAACTCTTTGATTGGATGGAGGATTAATGGGCCCTACAAAGTCTAGAGCCCATCTTTCAAAGGGTTCAAGTATTATCTGGGGATTCAATGGAATTTCATCTCTATGATTAGGTTGACCCATTCTTTGATAGCTATCGCAGGCCCAAACATATTTCTTTGCATCCTTGAAGAGTGAGCGCCAATAATAACCCATTCTGAGAATTTTATGTGCCGTTCTCTTATCAGCAAAATGCCCTCCACGAAGGCCATCACGAAAAGCCTTCAGTATATCATAAACCTCATATTCTCTAATGCATCTTCAGATTTCATGATCAAGTCCTTTAAAGAAAAGACACCGACGTATCCAGTTATACTGAGCACTTTGTTGAATGGTCTTTCTTTTCTCTCGATGTGATAGGTGTGATGGTAGCTTCCCTGCAACGAGATAATTGGCAATGTCTGCATACCAAGGTAAGTGAGCAGATATTGTAAATAAATATTCATCAGTAATGGAATCATCTACTAGAGTATTATCGTCAGCTTTTAACCAAGAAAAGAAATCAGCAACTACATTTTCTTTACCTCTTCAATCTACAATTGTAATATCAAACTCTTGTAATAACAATAATCACCTAGTGACTCAAGCATTTGTGACATATTTTTTCATTAAATACTTAATAGTCGAGTGGTCAGTATGAACAAAACTAGAGTAACTAGTAATGTAATGTCAAAGTTTCTTAATAGCATAAATGACTGCTCAAAAATTCCTTTTCAATAACTATGTAATTAAGCTCAGAAGGATTCATATTCTTACTAATGAAATAGATAGCATAAGGAAGATGGTTTTCCTCTTGTCCCAAGACAAATCCAATTGCAGTATTCGAAGCATCAAAGGATATATGGAAGGGAAGTGCCCAATCAGGCCCCCTTAAAATAGGATTTGTAGATAACTGATGCTTGAGTTCACCAAATTCTTTTTGGCAGAGATCAATCAACTTGAACTCAACATTTTTCATAAGTAACACAAACAAAGGAGAAGTTATTTTAGAAAAGATTTCGATAAATCTTCTGTAGTATCCTGCCTGTCCTAAAAACTTTCTCACATTAGTTTGTGTTCTAGGGATAAGAAGGATCTAAATTTCCTGTATTTTGGATGTATCTACCTGAATTCCTTGAAATTAAATAAAGTGTCCAAGTACAATTCCTTCATTCATCATCATATGAAATTTTTCAGTACTTAGGGAAAGGTGAGCTTGTACACAACGTTTAAGTACTTTCTCAAGGTTTTGTAATGCATCCTCAAAAGTCACACAATAAGGGGTAAAGTCATCCATAAATATCTCCATAGAGTGATTAAGCATGTCAGAAAAGATTCCTATCACTGGTCTTTGAAAAGTTGCTGGAGCATTACATAGTCCAAATGGGAAAACTCTATAGGAAAAAGTTCCCCAAGGACTAGTAACAGTGGTCTTATCTTGGTCTTGGGGTGCAATTTTGATCTTATTATATCCACTAAAACCATCTTGAAAGGAGAAGAATTTCTTCCCTAACAAACTATCTAACACCTGATTAATGAATGTGAAGGGAAAGTGATCCTTTTGAGTGGCTTTATTTAAGGCTCTATAATCTACACACACTCTTCATTTCTTGTTTTTCTTAGGTACTATCACCAATGGAGAAACCCATTCACTATCAGATATGGGATATATCAGCCCTGCATTAAGAAATTTTTGAAGTTTTTCTTTAACAATTTCCCTCAAATGGGAATTCATTCGCCGCTCGGGTTAACAGATTGGTTGGAAACCTTCCTTGATATAGATGCGATGAGTACATAATTCAGGAGATATTCCCTTCATATCTATATAGTCCCATGTGAATGCTTCCTTATTTTCACCAAGTAACTTCATTAGTTGTTGTGTTTCAGTATCTGTTAAATTGGGGGTTATGTTCAATGTTTTGTCATGTTCGATTTCTATTGTTATGCTTTTAGATGAGATGGTATTTGATGTTTGAGGTAGATATTCAGATTTAAGCTTTTCCTGGGTTTCAAATTCAAAAATTGTGGTCAACTGATTATATGTTTCAGAAGTGACTGGGGAGTGTTCACAAATAAAATTACTAATTACTTCATCCTCCGTGGTATCTTTAAGAGTTAAAGCTTGTTCGATAGTCAAAATAGGTTGAGTAGCATTATCATTGTAGTCCAACCATACATAATTATCATTATTAATCATGGGTGTGGCATGAGGGTAGAGAGTAAGCTAGTTGGTTTCACACCAATTAGAAATTGTCATTGAACCAGATCTACAACTGATAAAGGCATCGACTGTGGCCAACGAGGGCCTTCCTAGAATTAGAGGATGGCCCCCCAACTTTGTTTTAGTCTGCAATACCATAAATTCAGCTGGCTAATTCGAGGATTCAACTGAGATGATTAGGTCTTCAATGACTCCTTCCGGTTTGATTGTAGAATGGTCAACTAACTCCAGAATGGTTCATGTCTCTCTGATCACATTCTTCAGTTGTAACAGTTGTGAAGTTTCAAGAGTCATAATATTTATAGCAACACCTAAATCTACCAAAACTCGTGAAATAATAGCTTTCTCAATTTGTACTGTAACAGTAGGATGGACGAGATCACCATATTTAACAGGAGGGGCTTTACTGAACATTATGGCAGATAGATCACCCATAACATGAACTGTAAGGGGTCTTTAGCTTTCCTACTAGGTTTCTTAATACAAATATCTCTCATAGTTCTGGTATAAATTGGTACATCTCTGAGCTGTTGTAAGAGTGGAATTTTAACATAAAGATTCTGTAATTCCCCTAAAAGATTAAAATTTGGCAGCTCAGGTGTCTTAATCAAAGCTAAACACTCAGGGAATGGTGGCTCTGTTATTTCAGCACCCTTATTAGAGGGTGGTTGTACCTCCGTACGTAAATTATTTCTCTTTGTCACTTCTTTATCAGAATAAGAAGAGGTAATATCATCAATAATAGGTTCGACTATTTTCCCAGATCATAAATGAATATCATTACATTGTGCAAGGAAAACGAGAGATATAGGCTGGTTCTGAATATCAATGACTTGCACAACATTATTATTGGGGTTAGGGTTTGGTTGTATAGGCAGCTGTGGTCTGATCATTTGATTATTTGGTGGAGCACCTAATGGTAGAGGGAGTGGTTGTTGAGACTGAGGAAATTGATTTGGAAATGAGATTTGTTGAGTTCTCCAGTTTAGATTCCATTTATTGGAATAAGATTTTTGTTGTGGAGGCCAAGGAGTCCACATTGTTGGGTCTACAAAGGGAGGGTTTGTTTGCTACATGGTGGGTAATTCATTTGATTGAAGGGTGGGTATTGCATCTGGCTAAAGGGTGGGTAGTTTGCTTGATTAAAAGAAGGATAATTATTCCAATGATTGGAAGATGTAAATGGCATATTAGAGTTCATACCTTGTCCTTGTGGTTGCCATTGCCTTCTCTGTGTCAGAAAATAGACCACTTTAGCTTCTTCTTTGGTTGGTTGCAATGATGCTTTTGTTCCTGGTAAAGAAAGGCATTGTTGTGTTTCATGATCCTTCTCATAAAGGGTGCAAATTGGCACTTTGTCCAATGGTCATTCCCTTAGTGGATGTTTATCACTACATTTGGGGCAGAAGATAGCCAAAGCAGCTTTTGCTTTTGCCTGTTTCTTCTTAACCTGCACGGTGTCAATATGTGAAGTAAAGGAACTTAATATTTTAGTTTTGCATTCCTCAAGTAAATTACCTATTTGAGCTCTTGTTGCTCCTCCACTGGCTGATTTTTGAACTCTTGAATATGTATTATCCCTGAGCACTATTTGATCTATTCCTTGTAGCTCCTCTTGAACATCTTTTGCAGAGGTTAAGAATTTCATCGTATTATTCTTTAGATATGTCCCCTTTACCAAGCATATTTAGCATGTCTAAACAATCATCCCTTACCCCTTTCAATAATATTGTTTTAAGAATATCTTTACTTACATCGAGATGATTGGATCTCTGTAGATTGTATTGTAGCTTTCCCACAAAGTCCTCCATATTTTCATCCTCCTTTTGTACCATCTTAAATATTTCCTCCCTTTTTTCTCTTGTCTGGTAGTAGTCTTTATATTTGGTCAAAAACTTCTGCTTCATTTGTTCCCTTGTTGTGATTACATGGCCTCCCAGACTCATGAACCATCTTAGTGCATTTCCTTTTAGCGTTGCTGGAAATAGCCTCAGTTTCATAGCATTAGTAACATAATCATAGCTTCTGCATAATATATCAATCTCAAAAAGAAACTCATCGGGATCTTCAGAAGATAAACCATGGAAGTTAGGTAAGGCTGAAAGTGGGATATTTTCATGGGAGTTGCCCCTTTGGGAAGATCACCAATAGGAAATTCCAAGGTAGAGAGAGAATTCTCATCTCTTCCTTCTCCTCCTACCTGTCCTCCACCAAAGAATCCTTCATTGTTCCCTTCCATTAGTTTTTCTCCTACTGCACTTGCCTGGTCTTCAATGTTTTCTATTGGCTCCTGTTGAAGCCCCAAAAATTGGGTCTACAAAAAGGGCGATACCCACCCAGTCCAGACCTTGGTTAGCAGCTCCTTTTTCATTTGGTATAGTGCGTCCGACTGGGGATATGGGACCAGTTTCCCAATTTATGTGTGTGTGTGAAGGATTGATATTTCTTTTCTAAAAGTTTCCAAGTGAGATGCTCTAATTCTAACTCTAATCTAATGACATGAAATTGTATTCTAATAAACAGAAAGGTCTAAGTTTACACTAACCCGGGGTGTAATCCTTCTGTTATATGATACAAAATGATTTCAGATAACAATTGGTAATAAAGATCATTCAACTGTTATGAGAAAAGAATTCAATATAGATAAACCACTTCGTATAAAAAGTTAGATGAAACAGTTGTGAGAAACATATCACATAATAAGCTATTGATACATTAAGCATAAATAAATAGTTATCACCATAAAAAAGTGCCAAATAGTAACTCAGGCATTCACGCATCAATATATAAACAACTGAACATGAATATCACTTTGACACAAAGGTAGAAATAGTTAAGAGATAGAAATACCATTTATAACTAGTTCTACTCATGAGCTTCAAGCGATAATGATTTATCTCTTCTTAATCCAACATCCACTAAGAGTACAGAAGTGCAACATCAATAGAAAATATTAAATGCAGATATCAATAAATCCTATTCCATTCATTCATCAAAACCTCCTCGGAGGGTGCAAAAGTGCATGTTCTGAGGACAAGTTTTTGATAAATTTCTGGACCCTTCTCTAAATGCATGAGAATGGTTTAAATACTACTAACTAACTCTAAAAATAACTGATTACAAAAATGTAGGATACAGTTTAAATGACCGTCCTTTTTCTAGGAAAAAATAAAGAAAAATTATACTAATATTGAATCTAAAATTAACAACTAACTATTTCTATATTTGTTCCTTGAAATCGCAAGCATTCACCATTTTCTTGAGAAGAGTTGGCTGGCTGACTTCAAACTTCAACTGTCCTACGAAAATGGAATCAGCAAGAGCTGGCACCATCTTTTTGGCATAATTGATGATGCATTTGAGAGTCATACACTAGCTGTGCCGTTTTACCAAATATGCCCAATAAGAATCCCAATTCAACTTATTTAATCCTTTGATTGATTCTGCCTTTTCTTGAGCCTTCTGTCTCTAGCCTGTTTATAATTATTGTACATATATAAATACCATATTGAAGATATTTTGGACAAATTAATACTAGTTTTAGGATTCAAGTTTTACTTTTTTGCCTCTAGCGTCCTTTTTTATGAATTTCTGGGCTTATATGTCACTGAGCAATTAGAGGCTTTCCATTTCAAGAAGTTTTACCCAACGATGTGTGATTTAGAAACTGCCTCCATTTCTTGATCCGAGCTTCCTTGGTGCAATTTTTGCCTCTTGTGTGTTTTCTTTTAGTGGATATAAAGCTCAACTTTTGTGAAAATAATGATTTCGTAAATTCTTGACTAGGAGTCTTCGATTTTCTATTCTTGATGTCAACACTATCTAGTACCCATTTAACCATGTCCATGTAGGGGCGCATTTTGGGCCTTGCCGCTATCCGGTGCAAGAACGAGAAAGCTAGATCTGCAACCGATGCCTCAGAAGACCCCTGTGGACCTGCAGTAGCCGTAACCTCCAGGACCTTGGGATTCTCTTCTTCAAGTAAATTATACATGCCTTCCCAAATAGTGATACCAGCATCTCTGTTACAGGTGCTGTCTGTATACAAGGACGACATTTCTTTGTCTTCAGAGCTCAGAGCTTTGCCTTTCTTCCCCATCATATCCTGTATACTGCTTTGTATAGTTCTTTGTTCTTCATTCCTGTAGTGTAGAAGTGAGGTGAGAGTAATGATAAGGAAGGGTGACGGGAAAGATTTAAATGCTTAAGACATAAAAATTATACCACCTTACGTGAACTAGCTCTTCGATAAGCACTAAACCATATTTCATTAACAACTGGCAACTAACTTATTAATTAGCATTCAAGTGTATAACCAGGTCTTGGTTTTATGGAAAACATTTTCTCAAATAACGAGCCCGAAAGATATGCGATGAAGCGATTTTGCAATTTGCTTCGTAATATCACAGATCGTTGTATCGCATTTTCACGATATCATTCTGCCGCTTTATCGCAATATCGCTTTTGCCGCTCTATCGCAATATCGCTTTTGCTGCTCTATCACAATATCTCTTTTGTTGCTCTATCATAATATCGCTATATCGCGATATCGCAGGAACGCAACATGTGAGAATTTTTGTTAATATGTTTTCTGCGAAATGAGATTTTGCGATACGCCATCGCATATCGGTGGTTTGGGGTTTTCTAGCGTAAGCGGTATTTGATGCATGCGATGCGATATATGTTTTTCAATATGCAATCTCGCATTACGATCTCATGATCTTAGAATTCGGCTTGTAAGGAGGTATCATATTATCCTTTTTGCAATGCGATATTTCCAAAGGAGTGATTTTATCTTACCTTATCATGAAACTTAGGCTTTTTGATTTTTTCAAGGATATTTTCCTAAGTTTATGATGGTAAGTTTTATTAAAAAGGAAATACAAGCAATAATTAATTTTTTCAAAATTTTTAACTAAGGGTCCCCTCTTATTTAGCATTAGTAATAACGCTAAATAAAAAAGGGGGTTGTTGCTAGCCACGACAATTGGTGATTCACTTGGAAGAACTAGTTATCTCTGCTTTTCTTTTGAATTTTCTAAACTTCCAAAACAGAAAATTTTCCAGAAAATTAAACTTTATTATAGAAAGATAAAGTACATTATGCTTTTGCCTATCAATGATATTTCGTTTCTTCTATTTTTCAGCTTTGATTATTTACTCCCTCAAGCTAGTGCTTGTGTCGACATTACTCATTACTTGGTTTATAAAGATAAAAACAAAGCCTTCTCTGTAAATTAGTTTTAAATAATCTCATTTGTCGTAGGTAGAGCCTCTGATGCCAGCAGGAATTTATAGCCTCGAAAGGGTTACCTATTACCCAGTAATGATCCTCTATCCTACTTAGAGAAATATACAATTTTCGAAGACAATTCCATATCCACGGTTATTGGTTTCATTTTCCTTTTTACCCTTAAAGAATAATGTCTTGGTTTGATAACCAATTTATGCCACAGTAATTCACTTGATTTATAACTTTGTTGAATAAGCTGGCTCATGATGAGACCCCTTGTCCTTGGATTGCAACACTCTTGAGTCATTGCCCTATTGTGGTATGCAGTATTGGCGAAGTCAGCAAGCTATAATATCTATGATCATGATAAGTTGACTCGTGATGAGACCTCTTACTCTTTAAGTTGAAGTGTATCATTGGATCATTCTTTGAACGTTGTAGTTTATTAGGTGGGGAGGAAGTCATTGTTTCCTTAAGATAGCTCTGGATGACAATGGTAGAGTTTTTGGAAGGAGCTTTTCTATAGAGAATCTTCGTTTTGTTATTGGTAACTTTCATTGGACTGATATAAAATAATTTTTCACTAAGGTCGTTTTTCATCAAAATTTACAAAGTCAAAACTAATATCATTACTCGGCCTAGAGTCTTTAATTGTACCTTTCAATAATAATGATCAATTTTCTAAAATAATTCTATTTATACAAGTGAATATAAAATCTAAAAGAGAATTTGTGTCTTTTTCGTAAATTCCAAGTGTAACCATTTACAACTGGTTTTATTGTGGAAATAAAAACTAATATACAAAATAGAAGAATGATCTCCTATGGAAAATATTTTTTGAGGATCTGTCTGTTAATAGGTAAAGAATCTCTTTTTCCTGTTAAATCCCGCAACATAAAAGTGTATGGACCTATGAATTCTATGATTTGGAAAGGGCCCAGCCACATTCGTTGAAATTTTGTATGTTTCTCTTTTTCCTCATGAGCTTTGTCCCATTTTAAAACTAGATATCCCATCTAAAAACCTTTTTTGGATATCATGTTTGAATAAAAAAAGGCTTTTACTAATGCTTGATGATGGGCATGAGTTATTTTGGCTTGTTCTCGTTGTTCTTCTAACTTAATTATTTACAACTGCCTTAGTTGTAAGGAATGAGTTGGTGCTTCATAAATATATTGAACTAAGGCTAAAGATGGAAAGGCTAAATCAGTGAGAAGAACCACTTCTTTCCCATAAACTAAATTAAAAGGAGAAGTGTCGATGGAGGCTTTCTGTGTTATTCGATCTGCCCATAAAGCATATATTAAAGACTTGTGCCAATTTTTATGATTTTGGTCATTGGTTCGCTTAATAATTCAGATTAAATTTTTATTTGTAGATTCATCTAATCTATTCCCTTGTGGATAGTAATTGGCAGAGTATTTAAGCTTGAAACCCCTTTTGAGTGCAAATTCAGTCATTATGTTACCAGAAAAATATGATGCATTATCAAACATTAAAGCAGAAGGCAATCCAAAACCTAGTGATTATGAAATGATCTATGAATTCAATGATATGTTCAACATTATTTATCTTGAGTGGAACTGCTTCTACCCATTTAGTAATGTAATATGTTGTTGTAACGATATATCTATGCTGCTTAGAAGAGTGAGGAACGATCTCACCTATTATGTCCTATCCCCATTGATCAAAAGGCTACTCAATGTTGACTGGTTGTAGTGGCAAGGATGGTTTCTTTTGTCTCCCAGTAGCGGTTTGACAAAATTGACATTTCCTCACGTAGTTATGCGAGTCTTTGAGTAATGTGGGCTAGTAATAGCCTACGCGTAGGATTTTATGAGCAGTAGCGTCTCCATCGTAGTGTCTACCTGCTGGCCCATCGTGGAGTTCCTGCAAGACTTTTTCAACTTCAGATTTCTCAAGACATCTAAGGAGAATAGAACCATAATTTATTCTAAAAAGAACATTGTTCACGAGCTGATATTTTTTGGCTTTCAACCTTAAAGCTCTTTCCTTGGTATGATCAAGGTTTGGGGGAGCATATCCATTCTTTAGATAATAAATGATATCAATGTATAATGACTCAACATCGTTTAGGCTTACCTCATACATTTTTATCTCTACAGACGAAATTTCAGACATAAGCGATGCTCCGACCAACATTTTGCAAAAGCCTTTACCTTTTACAATACTTGTTGATTTGATTTCTATGTCATATTCCTGTAAGACAGTAACCCAATTGGCTCTTTTCTCCCCCACTTCTTTTTGTACTAAAATATTTCTTACTGCTAGAAATGGTACTATGATTTTCGTATGGGTTTTGAGTGGAAAGGGTTTGAAATATTTAATTGCTTTGAAAATAGCGTAAGCTTGTTTCTCCACATCTAAATAATTTAACTCAGCTCCTTGTAAATTTGAACTAAAAAAAAAATCAGGGCTTCTGCCTTTTCTTGATATGCTTGAGTGAGTATTGTAGAATATGATCTATCAAAGGCAAATGTATATAAAGTAAAAGGATCTGAAAATTTGGAGTTTCTAAAGATGGATCATTCAAAATTGCTTGTTTGATTAGATTATGCCTCATATTCGTCTTGGCCCCATTTAAAGTTTGAGTTCTTTTTAATCATTGCTTGTAAAGGAGGCACGATTCTTGAAAAATTTGGAACGAATCTCTTTACAAAGTTAATCTAGCCAAGGAAAGATTGCATGGCCTTTTTGTTGTGAGGTAGGGGTACTTCAGAAATCTCCTTGATTCTGTCAGGATCAATGTGAATTCTAGATTTTGACACTATGAATCCAAGAACTTTTCCTTCACTTAATGTGAAAAAATATTTTTTCGAGTTGAGTGAAATTCCATACATTTGACAACGTTGGAAGATTTGTTTTAAATCTCTAAGATGATTGCTTCATTTCTTGGAATATACAGTTATATCATCCAAATAAATTACCACTAGTTTGTTAACTAAACCCTTGAATGCGATGTCCATGGTTCTCTAAAATGTGGCACCAACATTAATGAGACCAAAGGGCATTTTTTGATATGCGTAGGTGCCCCATTTGGTTTTGAATGTGGTTTTTAATTGATCATCGGGATGTTCCAACACTTGGTTGTACCCTGAGAATCCATCCAAGAATGAAATTAATTCTGATCCCGTGAGTGCATGTAGTATTTGCTCCATGGGAGGCTAAGGAAAATTATCCTTTTGGTAGGCTTTGTTAAGATTTCGAAAGTCAATACAGATTATGATGTCTCCGTTTTTCTTTCTAACAGAAACCATATTGGCCCCCATTTGGAATGTCGAACGGGAAAAATTATTTTGGCTTTAAATAACTTATTGAGTTCATATTTGATCTGGTTTTCTATGTTGGGATGGATCTTTCGCAACTTTTGTTGGACAGGTTTTTCATCTTCTATTGTTGGAATAGTATGTTGGACGATGGAAGTGTCATATGTTTTGAGTTCATCGTAGTTCCAAGCAAAGACACTTTTGTACTATTTCAAGAGACGAATATACGCTAGTTTTTCTTCAAGAGCTAGACCAAGGCCTAGGTTGATATTCTGTGGTTTGGTATCAGTTCCTAGATTTACTAATTCATAGTTCAAAGTTGAACTTTGAAGTTTTGAATTAGTAGATCTTTTAAACTGATCCTTCAAATAATAAAGGTATTCTAACTTGACTACTGACTTAGGTATAGCATTGTTAGTGCTATCTTGTTGCAATTGTTGGTCATGTTGTTCTTCATCAATTATTTGATTGGTATAAGATCGTTCAGATGTGAGAAAACTTACAATATCAGGATCATCCTTGAAAATCCTCCAATTGGTGATGTTATCAGGAATTGACCGTCTAAAAATGAATTTAATTGAAAATCGATCAAGGCTAAAATCTTCTGAAGGAATGAGCTTGGAAGGTACGTTAGCTAAGAGGTCTGCACTAGCATTCTGGAGTCTAGGAATTGATGAAATATTAAATGCTATAAAGTGTTCAGTTAGATCTGGAACTAAAGATCGGTAATGTTTTAAATGACCTGATAAACAATGTATAGTATTACGTACCTGTCTGATTACAATTTCAGAATCTCTGAAAACTTGAAGATATTTGACATCTAATCCAATTACTTTGTATAACCCTTGGACTAAAGGCTCTTATTCTGTCGTATTGTTGGTGCAATCAAATTCGAGCCTACAAGTTAGCATAGTTTCATTTCCCTCTGGACTAATTAACACACATCCTACTCCTGCTCCTTCATTAGACTTAGAACCATCAAAAAATAACTTCCAAAATAAAGATTTATTTACAGGACTATCTATAAAATTAATACATTTAGAACTATCTGTTTGAGAAACGTTTTCTACTTGAGACAAAAAAAAATGTTCTAAATAAGGTGAAATATGAGCATTGAAATTTCCTAGGAAAGAATCAACTGAGTAGTTGCCAATGATGTTATTGTTGTATGCTACTGGTTCATTCTCTCCCTCCAGTTCTGTTACTATGCATTTCTGATGTCTTTCTCGCCCAAGTTTTATCTGGTTTGGTTTACCATTGCAAGGGAGCCACATGTGCGACCAGTCAGTTGCAAAGTATCCATGAAGTTTTTCTGACCAATCTCTGCTAAGAATTAAGCCATAAAATTCCGGAATATTAGCAACTAAAATGTCGATAACTTGACATACCTTTGGGTTGGATGACAACCTTATGGTAACCTGATTTAATTCGCCAATCACTTCGACTTGCGATCGATCTAGTTGAACTATGCGCACGACAAATTTTTGCGATTGAACATTCAATTTTTCACATATTGACTTTGCTAAAATATTCGATGAAGCTCCAGAAACCACTAAGAAATTATGCAAATTTTTATTGAAAATTTCATAAGTAAGAAGAAATGGGGGAGTATGAGATCTTGACCTTCCTCCAATTAATGCGATATCGTTTGGATCAACTTTATTAATCACATTAGTTGGAGGTCTTCCCATGTCATGGGAAGCTTGAGAGATTACAACGGCGGGAAAAGGTGCAACTGGTACAGCATGTAATTCTTTCAAGAGTATCTTTTGTTTGTGTTTTAACTTGCTCAGTTCATAAAAAGTGATGTTGGCCCTAGTCTTTTTCATGTCTTCTATGATATTATACTCCATTTCATCCGAAACGATCAACGTTTTAGACAGAGTCGATGAATCTGTTTGGACTGGGCTGGTTCGAGTCACTTTAGGTGTTGTTTTCTTGGCTGTGACTTTATCCTTAGCCATTGAGCTTGCGCTCTTTGGCTTAGGAGTAGGTTGAGGAGGATCAAGTTGATTTCTGCTTCAAGTGCTAACCAAGGATGCCTCTTGATCCTCTTCATCGGGGAGGATGAAATCCCACATACCTTGTAACTCTACAACTTCTTCTTCATTGGTATGTTCTTTAGTAGTGATTTCCTCTTCTTCTTCTTCTGATTCAACACTTGTAATAGCATTAGGGGGCTTTGAATCGGTCAAAGGGTTTCTTTTAAAAGGACTGTACGACTTTTTAGAAGAAGTTTCTACCACTTGTTTCTTAATGTCGACCATCTCATTAGACATGGTCTTCAAAACTTTTTGCAATCCTTCTAAATCAAATGGATCTTTTGATTTTTTTTTCTTGGGATCTTCCTTGAAAGTACCTTCTTGGATTTCCATTATTCTATCATGTTTTTCTTTTCTAGGGCTATAATACGTTTCTCTACTACTATTGCTTCTTTCATATTTTAGGCTAAAGTTGTTTTGTTAGCTCTATCAATGAAGATTTCTATGTTTGATGGTAAAGCAGTGATGTACCATTCACTTCACTCTTCTTCGCTAGGCTTGGAAGTAGTAGGAATTTTATTTAATAGTTTATTGAAACGTGAATTGAAATCTCTGATAGGTTCTTTTGACTCGGCCCTAAGGTTAGATAGGTCATTAATCAATGTTGTTGTAGACCTATCATCACAAAACTTAATAAGGAATTGTTCTTGGAAGATATCCCAACTAGTGATAGATCTAGATGGTAATGAAAAATACCATGATCCGGCTGCTCCCTGCAGAGTATAAGGAAAAATTCAAACGACAACATCTTCGTTGGTAACTCCATTGAGATTTATGGATAGCATAAAGTTATTTATATGCTCTTCTGCTAGCATGCCTACTTCATGATTAACCTTAGACAGCCATTTTTCAGGATGGGCCGGTAACTGACTCAAGGGTGCATGCATTAAGACTGCCCCTGGGTTATTCCATGGAGATTGGGCCATCGCTGACCAGCTAATAGAGGAAAGTGCAGAAGATGATCCCTGTGGTTGAGAAGGTGAGGGTATTATGACTCCAGATGATTGAGAAGGAGATGTGGAAGTGCTAGTGGACTGATGAACAATGATCTGAAATCGAGGTGTGGATGGTTGACTTCACGGTGGAGAAGTTGAGATGGACGATGATGATGAAAGAGTCTCACTATCGAACCCTTTAGGTGATTTCCTTGCTCTCTTTCTTGTCAGTAGAGGTAACTCGGTTGGTTGAATGCCAAACTTTTCGCTCTTTAATCTGGTAAGAGGATGAGCAGGGTTATATTGCGAAGTCGCGTTGCCTTGATATTTATCAGATCTTTGAGGAGATATAGAAAATCATTGAAGTTTATGAATAAAAAATTTAACTTCAAGAGGTTCAATAGTAGATTGTTCTGAAATGTCAGGGTTTGTAGTAGCGACTGTTGTTCTTGCGACTTCTGGCTCTCAATTTAAAGATTCTAAATGCAATGGAGAAGTCGGGGGAGATGGTGAGGGTGATTTACTCTCAGAATGGTATTTAGATTTAGACTTGCTTGCCATTCACAGTTCAAGGCCCTCCTTCTAGTGCCAAATATGTTGAAGCCTTGAAAATTGGGTCTACAACAAAGGGGATACCCAGCTGGTCTAGACCTTGGTTAGCAACTCCTTTTCCGTTTGGCATACTGGGTCTGACTGGGGATATGGGACCAATTTCCCAATTTACGTGTGTGTGTGTGAAGGATTGTTATGTCTTTTCTAAAAGTTTCCATGTGAGATGCTCTAATTCTAACTCTAATCTAATGACGTGCAATTGTATTCTAATAAACATAAATGTCTAAGTCTGCACTAACTTGGGGTATAATCCTTCTATTATGTGATCTAAAATGATTTCAGATAACAATTGGTAATAAAGATAATTCAGTTGTTATGAGAAAAGAATTCAATATAGATAAACCAATTCGTATAAAAAGTTAGACGAAACAGTTGTGAGAAACATATTGCATAATAAGCTACTCATACATTAAGCATAAATAAATAGTTATCACTGTACAAAAGTGCCAAATGATAACTCAGGCATTCACGCATCAATATATAAACAACTGAATATGAATATCACTTTGACACAAAGGCAGAAATAGTTAAGAGATAGAAATACCATTTATAACTAGTTCTACTCATGAGCTTCAAGCGATAATGATTTATCTCTTCTTAATCCAACATCCACTAAGAGTACAAAAATGCAACATCAGTAGCAGATATTAAATGCAGATATCAATAAATCCTGTTCCATTCATTCATCAAAACCTCCTCGGAGGGTGCAAAAGTGCATGTTCCGACAACAAGTTTTTGATAAATTTATGGACCCTTCTCTAAATGCATGAGAAGGGTTTAAATACTACTAACTAAATCTAAAAATAATTTATTACAAAAATGTAGGATATGGTTTAAATGACTGTCCTTTTTCCAGGAAAAAATAAAGAAAAACTAATACTAATATTGAATCTAAAATTAACAGCTAACTATTTCTGTATCTATTCCTTGAAATCGCAAGCATTTAGCATTTTCTTGAGAAGAGTTGGCTGGCTGACTTCAGACTTCAACTGTCCTGCGAAAACAAAATCAGCAAGAGCTGGTGCCATCTTCTCGGTAGAATTGATGATGAATTTGAGAGTCATACATTGGTTGTGCAGTTTTACCAAATATGCCCAGTAAGAATCCCAATTCAACTTAGTTAATCCTTTGATTGATTCTACCTTTTCTTAAGCCTTCTGTCTCCAGCCTGTTTGCAATTGCTATACATATATAAATACCATATTTAAGATATTTTTGACAAATTAATACTGGTTTTAAGATTCAAGTTTTACTTTTTTACCTCTAGCGTCCTTTTTATCAATTTCTGGGCTTACAAGTGACTGATCAATTAGAGGCTTTCCATTTCAAGAAGTTTTACCCAGCGATGTGCAATTCGGAAACTGCCTCTGTTTCTTGATCCAGGCTTCCTTGGTGCCATTTTTGCCTCTTGTGCATTATCTTTTAGTGGATATAAAGCTCAACTTTTGTAAAATAATGATTTCGTAAGTTCTTGACTAGGAGTCTTGAATTGTCTGTTCTTAATGTCAGCGCTATCTAGTACCCATTTAACCATGTCTGTGTAGGGGATAATTTTGGGCCTCGCCACTATCCAGTGCAAGAATGAGTAAGCTAGATCTGCAACTGATGCCACAGAAGACCCCCATGAACCTGCAGTAGCCGTAACCTCCATCATCTTGGGATTCTCTTCTTCAACTAAATTTTACATGCCTTCCCAAGTAGTGTTACCAACATCTCTATTACAGGCGGTGTTTGTATACAATGGTGGCATTTCTTTGTCTTCAGAGCTCGGAGCTTTGCCTTTCTTCCCCATCATATCCTGTATATTGCTCTGTATAGTTCTTTGTTCTTTGTTCCTACAGTTTACAAGTGAGGTGAGAGTAATGATAAGGAAAGTTGAGGAAAGCTTTAAATGCTGAAGACATAAAAATTATACCACCTTACATGATCTGGCTCTTCGATAAGCACAAAACCATATTTCATTAACAACTGGAAACTAACTCATTAATTAGAATTAAAGCGCATAACCAGGTATCCGTTTATGGAAAACGTTTTCTCAAATAACAATCCCGAAAGATTCACGATGAAGCGATTTTGTAATTTGCTTCGCAATATCACAGATTGCTATATCACACTTTCACGATATCATTTTGTCGCTTTATCACAATATTGCTTTTGCCACTCTATCGCAATATCGCTTTTCCTACTCTATCGAAATATCACAGGAATGTGGCATGTGACAATTTTTGTTAATATGTTTTCTGTGAAATGAGATTTTCCGATATGCTCCATCGCATATCGGTGGTTTGGGGTTTTTTAGCGTAACTGGTCTTTGATGCATGCGATGCGATATATATTTTTCAATATGTAATCTCGCATCGCGATCTCATGATCTTAGAATTCGGCTTGTAAAGAGGTATCATATTATCCTTTTTGCAATGCGATATTTCCTAAGGAGTGATTTTATCTTACTTTATCATGAAACTTAGGCTTTTTGATTTTTTCAAGGATATTTTCCTAAGTTTATGATGGTAAGTTTTATTAAAAAGGAAATACAAGCAATAATTAACTTTTTCAAATTTTTTAACTAAGGGTCCGCTCTTATTTAGCATTAGTAATAACGCTAAATAAAAAGGGGGGTTGTTGATGGCCACACCAGCTCCTCAATGTCTTCAACTAGTTCGCCAATGTCTTCTACTGGTTCCTCAATAGCTTCTACTATTTCCTCAACCTTTTTAGGGCCCACAACTTCCTCTGTTTCATAGTTTGTTTGAAGAGAATGTTGAGTCCTTGATTTTCGAGAGCTTAGCCTTTGATAAGTTTCAACTTTTGATATAATCTCATTAATAAAGGTCTTTCTTCCTCTTCTTCCTTTGCCCTTGCCACCTGTAGGTTTACTTTTCTTGCATCCTCTCATGCATTCTGCACATCTAAAAGAAAAACATTAATGCTTTTGAAATATATGATTTCCTTTCCCGAAAACGACGCCAAAATGTTGGTCACTTTAATTGCTTATTAGCTCAAACAACTAAGTGCCACATGAATTGTCAACCCAAGGAAGTCTGTTTATTTCAAAGGAAACTACACACTGTATATGCTCAATTTCAAAGGCAATAAAAGGTTGTAGTAATACATATACTAATCACATCTTGCCTTAAACAAACTTAAGCTCTACTCTGAGTTACAGCAGGAACAATTTCTCTATTGCAAACAATTATCAAAGAATCCTTGATTACATTAAAAAGAACAATCTAGGAAAAGAAATCAATCTGTAGAGGAAAAGACTAGTTATGCTATAACAGAGAACAAGACCCTATTCCCCAACTAGGAATCTTCAGCACCTGTTTCTAATTACTATGCTTTACAAAATCACTCTGTAAATTCGATTACCAATTAAAGCACTCACTTATTAGCTATGAATGGATTTATGAAAGTAATGCAATAATCAATTGAGAAAAAACAAAGTTTCGGCAATAAGTGCAGAGTTCCAATAATGCATAACCAGATTCAGTAAATAGAACTTAACAAGGTATGAATGGAAAATAACACTTAACACACTACAGGAATTTAATGGGTGAATCTTGTGATGAAGGTAGGTCCCTTCCTTCTCACAAGATTCCGTAGAACAATGTATCACATTACAAAAGATTCCAGTCCTTTTACATTCAGCTAGACCTCCCACAGTCTGTTCTCCATCCCTCTAATGTTGATGTCTCCTCTTTTTAAAGAGGAGACATCTATTATAATTGATTACATTATAAATCCTAACTTTAACCCGATATGCCAAAATAGGATAATTAATTCCTCCATTAACAAAATGCTGTTACAATGGTTGTGACAATGCCGACTTTGGAATGTAGTTGTTACGGCCAGTGTAACAGCTCCTTCAACGATCTCCTTTTGTTGCTACCAAATATAAAGTGAAAATCACGGTTTGTTTCAGCAACGAGATCTGTGCATTGTTCTAATTTTTTCAGCAACATAAACTGTAATGATAAACCTATAGTCTTCAGACTGTTTCAACAACATATACTGCAATGATAAAACTGTTTCAGCAACTATCTCATCAACGATTAACTATGAAGGTAATTTAATTATATCTAAAATAAATTAAACATATAATAATGAGAATAAATATTGCATACCTTCGGAAAAATGGATTAAAGTAATAACATGAACTTTAAGCATAGATTGGAAAAGGGTGAAATGATAGCAAAATATGTGATCAAAAAGGTATAATGTAGGGTCCTAACACACTCATCCACAATAATTAACAACAATGATATTAGAAAAAGTTTTTCTAATTAATCTTCAATATTCAATTGTCTCAGCATAAAGTTATATAAAAAATTACATATCATAAGCCTTGAAAGTCTTGGTTTAAATAGAAGATCATGAAACAAACTGATCTAAAGTCTCTCTAATAGATATATCTATTCATATCCAACTATCTGATTCAAATCCATTTAATCCATCACTAAAAATATGGACAATCCCATGAAATCATAAAACTACCCTATTTCCTAGCGATTTTCTAGATGACTAGTCATGTTTGACCAACCTTGACCGCGCCTGATTTCGTTTGCTTTGACCGAACCAATTGGAATTAGTTTAGTCCTAATTCCCAAGCTTTCCGTTCATGTATCTAGCTTGAACCCAAGTGTCCTCCAAAGATGTTATGCACATAGCCATTACGGGAATTTCTGATTCTGTTCGAAAATACTCTTAAAATTCAATTTTTATAAAAACTTCTAGAAATTGCAAAGTTAAAATTAAATACCTGAATATTTAAAAAATACATCAAAATGAGATGAATGTAATGGAAAATGGATGGAAAATATAAGTATTAAGTTTCCTTAAGCAAAAATAGACCAAAACTGAGGGCCAACATCTCCCCCTTGCCGATCTTCAAGCATGTCCTGATGCTTGTTTCTTCCTTTTGACCTTTTTCTTCTATATGCTGACTAGCATGTTGATGTACCTGTGGCTTTGACCCTTGAAGATGAAGCTTTCTCTTGAGCTACCTGTAAAAGGATATCTATGCCTTCATGTAATTTTTCTCCTTCCCTTTTCTCTGTTTTTCTAAAATAAAAATAAAAATTCATCCTTTCTCTTTGAAATGTTGTCCTCTGTAGTATTGTTCACCTACTAGTGGCAAACTTGTGGCTTGGGCTATGTATTCTGGAGTGATGGGAACAAGAATTTCTCTAATGTGTGATGAGGTTTCACCATCAACATGCAAATAAAAAGACTTTACACTATTCCTCCTTTGATGATAAAACACCAATAAATCATTATAGATGAGTAGCTTCAAAGAAGACAACAAATAAAATTTGAATTTTGTAATACATTCTAACAAATGATTCATGTCCCTCTCAAATTATCAATATCAAAAACTTTACTTAAAGGGGCCAATATCCATTTGCCCTCACATCTCACTAAAAGAAGCCAATCTTGCAATGTCACATAGTCACAGAGAAAACACCAATCGATCATTTCAAAGCTTCATTCACTTATGTATGGGTTTTACTCTTATATAATTCCTTTACAAAATAACTTGTGCAAATGCCTTTTATGACTAGGCATTTCCTTTCAATTTAGTCATTGTTTTACCCATGTAATATGCAAAATAGGGGTGAAAAGAACCATAAAAATATCTCAAATAAAAATGAACTTGAGAAAACTGTCCATGTAGAGCCTAATCAAGATTGCTCTAAAGAGAACCCATATTTTCGTTTTTCAAATTTCATTTTATTTTTCTTAGAAAAAGCAATGAAAAATAACGGCTTTCAAAAATCGAAATGCATTTCTGGGATTGAATAAAATTTCATGATCATTAAATTTGACATCAATTTCTATCTTCAAATGCTTCTCCAGTATCCTGCTTACCTCTTTCATGATGCCCTTGAAAAAGAGATGAAACAAATCCTCAAAAATATGAACTTATTGCTTCCGCAAACACAAAATTTTGAGATAGAAAGATTATAAAAACATATAAACATGCTTTTATTTATCTATTTCTTATACTCTATCCTCTGTTTCATCAAAAAATTTAAAAAACTCCTTTGTCTCATATGTAGAATTCTCTGTTTTTGAATTGGTTGTGTAGAAACATCAAAATTTTTATGTCACAATATTTTTTTGTTCTTCGAATTCTCACATAATTTCACCTCTCTTTAAGACAAAATCACCATGTAATCATTCTGCAATGATCTAAGCTCACCGTGTGCAAAACTTTTCAAAGAATGGCTCACTGTAAATATGTCAACATTCATCAAGTAACTCATGAAATGGCTTCATTGCATATATAAAATTTGTGAATTGCATTTTCTAAATATGAATGAGGAAATAATTTTTTTAACAATATGTGAGTTGCAACAAAATCAATTAAACCCTCTATCTTTGTCTCCAGCAATTAAATGCTCAGAATCTGAAATTGAATCCTAGAAAAAAACTCTCTGCTCTTTCAGAAATCAAAACTAATTTATACTGTCTTTTTAGAACTCAAAAATCAATTCTGGGAATAATTAACTCTCTCTTAAGCTGAAATGAAATTATTGAAATGAACAATTTTTAGAAATCTGAATAATTGTTTTCAAAATCACCTTCTCTGCCTTCTTAGAAATTGAGTTCTTTTATGCAATCGGACTACAACTTGTCCCTCTGTCACACTCTCTGATCATAAAAACACATGTTTATGTAATTGAAAACAAATGTGTAGTTTTAAGCTCGGTGATCTATGCATTTTTCAAGAACTACACATTCAAAACTACATGAAGATTTCTCATTTCATTACTCAACATGCAATCAAAATTTAATAAGACACTGTGTTTTAGAATTTCGTGGAAGATTTGGATCTATCAGCTGAGTTTTGTTTCAATTTTCTCCATTCCAATGTTAAAAAATCATTTATTAACTTGAAGCTATGTCATAGTTTATTGCTTGTGCAATTAAGCCCACTGCCTGTGCATTTAAACTCACTATATAAACACTTCATTTTATTAGCAAACTTGGCGATTTCACGGAAGATCGAAATCAATTTACTTGACCATTGTTGAAGTGTTGTGATCCCCTTGATTCATGGCACAACTAGCTGCGTTTCATATCATTTCTCACTATTAAATACCCTTGTTTGTTGACTGGTGGCACAAACAAAAATTAAATAAATGTTAGACAGTTCATTATCTCGGCGAAAAATCTTGATATTTCCTCTAAAATCTCCATCGCATTAAGGAAATGAATCATATTTTTCACTTAAATTTACTCTTCACAAGATTCTTGCTAACTGACTCCACTTCCTCAGTCAATCTACTCATCTTACCCTTCTCTATCCAGTTCCTCAATGCTATATCTCTATCTCCATTTTCTCGGTTTGTTTTCTCTGTCAAACAACTTTTACTTCCTCCAAATGTATGCCAATGGCATCTACTGTCTTCCCTGATTCTCAAATGGCTATGATGGCAAAGGAAATTCGCAGTTTTGAGGTCTGTGGCTTCAAAAATGGCGGAGCTCTCTCTATTAAACGCACAGGCTTATCTTCTGTTGTTTCAAAAATGTTTTGATTGTTTTGTTATTTTTTCTTCCACCTTCGCCGGATATTCATTCATCATTTTTTTGTTGGGTTTTCATTATATTGCCATCATACTTTTCTAAGATGACCTTACACAATCGTATTATATTACATGCCATGATAAGCTTACACCATCATATTACCACATTGCCAATAGTATTACCTTTTATGTGCTATGATAAGTTTAATACATAAATCATTTCGATTTTGTATGTTTTGCATTATATCTCAAAATGCACATATCCCTTATGTTTTTCAATGTATCTCTTTAATTTTAAAATGACCATTTAGGTCATGTTTAAAATTATTTCCCATAATACTAATGTTTTATTTGTTTTTGTAGGTTTCAACTTATTGCATCTGATTCAATCCCTTTTGCTTTGAGGAAAAATACTTAGGGTTATGGAATGTTAGGGTTATGGAATGAATATGGAATGTAGAAATTAAATATAGGATGTACATAGGATAATGGGTATAAAATAATGGGTATGTAATGAATATGCATTCAGGTACTAACTTAATTATAATAAGCTCTAAAAATTCTAAAAGAAAAAATTTGAATTTGTAAGAAAAAAATTTTGTACTCATAATACTTGTACTTTCCTGATAATATTGGATGATGTCTTCTATTCCTTGACAATATTGGATGATGTCTTCTGATCAAATGTATTTTATAGATTGAAGACGAGGACGCGGCGAGCGGCGGGCTAGGGTTTTGCAGGTTCTACAGGCGGAATAACAGGGTAGGTTGGACGATTCGAGAGCAAGGGCCAGCATAGGGGAGGCAGAGTGGAACGGAGAGGAGAACTAACCCTCATGCAGGAGTTGTAGAACCTTAAACAGTGAGTGCTGAGGGAAAATATGGAGAATCAGCAAGGGAGGGGAGAGATCCCCTCCTTTAAAAATATAGTTGCAGGAGAGGCAAGCGGTAGCGGCATCCAAAATGAGGCTAGGTTGAATAATAAAGAAGCACCGGTGATGGGTAAACTGTGGCAAATGAAGACAGGAGGAAAGTGTTTACCAAGGGCAAACAAGAAACCCAGATATGTAATACCCAACAATATGTTGGAGGAATACAACAGCTATATGAAAGATCATGCACTGATTTGCAAGTTCGTAGGGTATTGGCCTAATGAAAAAGAACTATACAGGTGGATTTATCAAAGGTGGAGACCAAAAGGACGCATAGAATTGAAACTGGGAGCAAAGGTATTTTTCACAGCAATATTCGCGAATCTAGAGGATAAAGAGAGGGTTTTTGAGGAAGGGCCATATTTCATGAACAACGCAGGCCTGTTCATGAAATACTGGGAAGAAAGATACAATCCTGATAATGAAAAGATGCTGGAAGGCCCGATCTGGGTCAGACTGTTTGGATTACCAGTGGAATTTTGGAACCCTAAAATTTTGGAAGGGATAGGCAACACAATCGGTGCCTTTGTCAAGGTAGCAGACAAAACGAAGAAAGGTAAGTATACATCTTATGCAAGGCTGTGTGTTTACATGAATATAGTTGAACCTCTCCCGGAACATATAGAATTGGAATATCATGACACAGTTTGGAAACAACCATTAGACTATGAGCATATCCCTTTCAGGTGCAGAAGGTTCCATGAGTACGGTCACCTATACAGGCAATGCCCTTTAAACAAGGAGGAAGAATACACAAGGAAAAAAGAAGAACAACATAGGGAAGCAGAGAGAACGGAGGAGACAGATAAAGGTTTCCAATAGGTTACCAGAAAAAAGAAACCAAACAGAGAAGGAACAAGAGTGTAGATACAAAAAAAATCATCGAACATTGAAAGCTAGAACAAGTTTAAAATCCTCCAAGATAACAATGAAGAAGATGAAGACAATGTGGTTGAGGGTGAAGACCTAGAAAATGAACCCATGGAAATTTTCCAGGAAACAGGAGAAAAAGTTGCAGAACCAAGAGAAACGAGCAAAGAAGAATCAGCCGAAAAGATAGAAATACTAACTAATCAGACCCAAATTGAGACAGAGAGCTAGCAGGAAAGCGAGGCAGAGGAAGAAAGGATTATGAGACAATTAATCCAGGAATGGAAATACCTGGATGAAAGATTCATTCCAGATCGACAAAAACAAATATATAAGGAGGCTTTTCAAAAGTATAAAGAAAGAAATAGGGGGAATATGGATAATCGGGATGCTACAGCAGGAGAACAAGGAAAGGAATAGCTGGGAATAGGCGGGTCTGGCAAAAGTAGCAGGAAAAGAGGGAGAAAAACAATGAATGAAATGATTCAAACAGTTGGCGAAGTATTGATAAATTCAGGTAAAGTGATACCTCTGTCTGAGGTATTTTCCTACCCCTCCAAGAGTTTTAAATGATTATTATCAGCTGGAATATTAGGGGGCTAAACAGCAAGGGTAAGCAGAGATATATGAAAGAGAAATTAAAAAAATACAGACCAAGTATTATGATCCTACAAGAAACAAAAATTACCATGTAGCAGATTGAAGGAATAATCAAAAATAGTAAACTCCAATACGAAGTCATGGGACAGGATGCAATCGGTTCAGCAGGAGGCATTGCAATACCGTGGAATCCAAATGAAATAACTTTTGAGAGCTGGACTAGTATGACTAGAATCCTTACAGGTTCAGGAAGAATAGCAGGGACGAAGTAAAAGGTAATAATTTCAGGAGTGTATGGTCCCCATACTCCGAGAGATAGAGAAAACTTTATTAAAAATCTGCAAGCAACTCGATGACTTTATCCGGAGATAGCTTGGATTGTAGGAGGTGATTTTAATGCAATCCGGTCCCTAAAAGAAAAAAAGGGAGGCATAAGGAAAGCAAATCAATATATGGAACTATTTAATGATATGATAGAAGGTTTGAGGCTGGTTGATATATCAACTATCAATGGAATCTACACATGGAATAATAGGAGAGGGGGTAAGAACCAGATCGCCTCCAGATTAGATCGATTTCTAGTATCAGAAACAATAATGAATAGAGATGTATTCATAGAAGAAAAGATCATGCCATCTCTTGGCTCTGATCACTGGCCGATCAGACTGGAAGTGGATATTAAGGCTAATCTCGGCAAAAAGCCATTCAGATTTGAATATTTTTGGCTTAGACACCCGAACTTTGCAGGAAAAATGGAGGAATGGTGGAGGCAAAGCACAGCTCAAGGAAAAGGTAAAATGCATACCTTCCAACTTAAACTTACGGAGCTAAAAGGGAGGATAAAAAAGTGGAATAAGGAAGAATTTGGAAACATTATGGAGGAAAAACAGAAACTGGAAGAAGAAATGGAAGTGTTGCAACAAAGGATAATAAATGAAGGGAGAACAGAGGAAAGTAGCAGAAAAGAAGGGATAATATTAGGGAAACTGGAAGAGAGGAGAAAACAGAAAGAAGTTTTATGGAGGAAGAATTCTAGAATAAAATGGCTTAGGGAAGGGGAAAGGAACACCAGATTTTTTCACCAATCAATGGTTCATCATGGACAGAGGAACTGAATATTTTCTATCAAAAACGAGGATGGAGAGAGGATTTTTGAACAGGAAGGGATCGAAAAAGTGTTGATGGAATATCACAAAGGAATACTGACTGAATCCCAAGTGGACAGATCTGAAGTGATCAGGCAAATCTGCACGGCCATCCCCAAGATGGTAACTGAAGACCAGAATAGAGCCTTAATGAGAGCGGCTAGTCTGGAAGAGGTGGAGGAGGTGGTGATGAGCATGAAGAAAGGAACAGCCCCTGGACCAAACGGCTTTACGGTTGATTTCTATCAAGCGGGATGGCATTTTATGGGAAAGGAAATTTTGGAATTGATAGAAGAATCTCGAATGAATCAAAAGGTATGGCCTGCTCTTAATTCTACTTTTTTCACTTTGATCCCTAAAAATGATAAATCAGAGGATGTCAAGGGTTTTAGACCCATTGCTCTTTGCAATGTGATTTAAAAAATAATCTCTTCTCTGATGGCTAAAAGGTTGAAACCCCTGTTAGAGAATCTAATATCCCCTGAACAAACCAGCTTTGTTGAAGGATGACAAATTCTAGATGGGTTACTGGTTACTCAAGAAGTAATTCACTCTATGAAAGCTAAGAAACAAAAAGAAATGATGATAAAACTAGATTTGTCGAAAGCTTATTATAGAATCAATTGGCAATACTTAGAAGAAATTCTGGGAAGCTTCGGGTTTAGCACCAGGTGGATAAAGTGGCTTTTCAGCTGTATATCAACCACTAATTTCTCAGTTCTGGTTAATGGAACTCCTTCGAAAAGCCTTAAGGCTTCCAAAGGAATAAGACAAGGCGATCCCATATCTCCTTTCCTTTTTATTCTTGCTGTAGAAGGTTTGGGTAGGTATCTTAAACAAGAGAGAATAACTGACAACATCAAGGGCTAAGATTGTGGGGCAATGAACTTCCAATAACTCATCAACAATTCGTTGACGACTTTATGCTGTTTGGGGAACCAACTGTAAGGGAAGTGAGAAATCTGAAAAAGGTTCTAGACTTATTTGCGGAAGCATCTGGGATGGAAATTAATAAGGAAAAATCATGCACCTTTATATTCAATACGGTGGAGACAGTTAAAAGCCACTTGAACAGGATGCTAGGTTTTAAGCAAGGGGAACTCCAAACGAAATATTTGGGAAATGTATTGGATTTCAACTCTAAGAGATTGAAGAATTGGCAAGGAGTCCTAGAGAAGTTAAAAAATAGAGTGGATAACTGGACTTTCAGAACCTTAAACATTGCTGGAAGGATTGTTCTGGTAAAATCAGTATTGCAAGTTATCCCCATATATCCACTCTCGATTAGGGCAGTACCTCAAGGGGTTTGTACCAAGATCAGAGAAATTCTAAGGAAGGTCATTTGGGGAGGTTCATCCAAACAGAAGAAGTGGGCATTAGTCTCTTGGAAACATCTGAAAAAATGAAAGGAGGAAGGAGGTTTGGGCCTATGGGATCCGGGTAAACTCAACAAGGTTCTCGGTGCAAAACTTTGGTGGCGATGGCTGAGAGGGGGCAATGACTTATGGAAGCAACTATGGAGACACAAGTACAATATGCCAGATTCTACGGAGGCTATTTATCATATGCAGGAAACCCCAAAGGGATCGACAATTTGGGAGCTAGCTAGTCAAAATCGAGATATAGTAGGAAAAAACGTTTTCTAGGAAATTAGAGGAGGAGGGGAAGCCAAATTTTGGGATGAGAACTGGCAACGAAGGGAGAAAATGAGCAGCATTCAAAGAATCCAGAACATACAGAACAAAATAGGTGACAACCATATATATGTCAAGGATTATTGGAAAGAAAATGAACTGGATGGGATATGGTGGAAATGGACAACACTGGAGGATTGGGGCATAGAGACAGATCAGGAACAATAGGAAGCTTTTATGAAAGAGGTTGAGTCTAGGAGAGTGAAAGCGATAATAGGGAGGGATATCATAAGATGGGGGAAATCAACGAAAGGATCCTTTACGGTCAAAGAGGCATACTATCTGGCAGATCAATAGGAAGTCGCTGAAAGAAGTCAAGACTGAAAGGGTATTTGGGGTAAAAACTACTGGCCGAAAATTACCCTTTTCGCATGGCTAGTAGCTAAATACAAGATCCTGACATGGGATAAGCTTCAAAAGAAAGGCTTCAGTGGGCCTTCGAGATGTTATTTGTGCAACAGGGAAACGAAAACTCAAGATCATCTATTAATCAATTGTGGTTATGCCAGGAATTTATGGAGGGAAGTAGGGAGGATATTCCTTAAACCTGAAAGGTACCCAAAAGAAACAAATGAAGTGATCTTCCATTGGTAGAAAGAGAAATTTCAATGCAAAGTTGTTCGAAGAGCATGGGATCTCATAGCCGGTTTTGTAATTTGGATGGTGTGGAAAGAAAGGAATCACAGAATTTTCCAAAACAAATTAAAGAGCACGGAAAAAATCTGGAAAAGAGTAGTAAACCTAACTAGAGAATCAATTCTGGTCGAGAAGTGGGATATGGAAGACTAGAAAGCTGATCAAGGTGAGGAGCAAATTCTTAAGAACCTAAATCTGAAATATGAAATGGTGCATAATAAAAAGACGGATAGGATTAATGCGAGACATTAGAGCCATGAAAAGTTCGCATACCCCAAAGACAATTTTATGAAGTTAAACTTCGACGGGGCGTCGAAGGGGAATCTAGGTAATGCCAGATTCGGAGGAATCTTCCGCGATATCCAGGGAAACACCAAGTGGATCTATGCAGAGTGGGGTGGAGAGATGACAAACAATGAGGCCGAATTATGGGCGATTCACCAAGGGCTGAGAATAGCGATCCGAAATGGTTACAGAAATATGGAGATTGAAGGAGATTCTTAGATGGCAATTGAAATCCTAAAGAAACTGAACAACGGGAAGAAATGGGAGCAGGTTACCAGCAGTTGGCGAACGGCTGGGATCGTCCAAGAGATAGCGGAGCTTCTAAAAGGAGTTGAATACAAAATATTCAATCATGTAAAAAGGAATGGAAAACGAGCGACTGATTTCCTTGCGAATTGGGTTTGCAAAGGTCGAGACGGCAAGATCGAAAACCAGTGGAGGACGGTACGACCCAGCGGAGAGTGGGAGGATTTGGCCAGTATCATCAATAATGACCATGAACAAGCAACGAAGGAAAACAATGAGTAAGAATCACACGCAAATCTTAGTATTCGTGCGACAGACAGGTGAGATGGATCAGCAAGCCCAGACATTTAATGCATGTCAGACACTGCTTAGGGAAGATATCATGGATCGGCATGCGGGAATAAAAATGGAATGTGTGAAGACAGGAAGGAAAAATCAACCATACAGCAAACCAATCAAAGCTAATAATCGGCGAGGAGGAGGAAAGGATATGTCAGAGTCCATAAATGGAATTGAAACAAACAGGATAGTTGATAGGAAAGGTGAAGGGCGAATTAATAGATGGCAGCGGAAGGTTAAGCTGATAGGTAGGAGGAGTGGGGATGGAAGTATTATAAAGGAACGGCAGCAAGGGAGCCAACAACGGAAGAAATACATAGAAACCCAGAGAGGGATAAGAGGAGTAGAGGCGGTGAGCAGTAACAGAGAGACGTTGCACAGATACCCTGCGAAGGCTACTATGGAGACGACGAAGCGAGCAAGGATCACCGAAGAAATGGAGGCTGACCGTGGCAGAGAAAGAGACAGGAAAGGCAAGGAGGTTGCAAAAGAAGAGAAAGTGGAAGAGGTATATGAGATCTACGATGATTCTGAGGAGGAAGTAGATAAGCAAAATAACAGCAGGTGGGTTAAAGGGCGAAACAGAAGTGAATACGAATGGGAACAACAGCAAACCAGTGATGAACAACTAGGTCGGTGAGGAGGAAGGGTAAAGCAGAGAGGACGTCAGCGGGAAAATAGGCAAGCGGAAAGCGAGCCGGAACCGAGAAGCTAGAGAGGTGATGGAGCGAACAGAGCCCGAGGAGCAAGGGGAGGGAGATGCGAATAGATGAGGAGACCCGGAAAAAAGATGAGACAGATGATGGAAAAGAAAGATCAACAAGCTGAGAGGGCTTACACTCAGAATACATGCCCCAGAATTAGGAGAATTATTCAGAATATGGAGGAGGAAGCCATTCAAGCTCAGTTGGATTCTGAGATGGAAGATTGGGAGTTTCTTATCCATGACCCTGGTAACACTAGGGGCAGAATGTCAATATTTAAACAGTCCCTCCATATATACTAGGTAATGAAAAGATTATTGGCTAAGGCCCTAGAGCAAGCAGCAACAGAGATGGCAGAACTGGCGCAGGGAGTTCCAAATCTGAGCAGGGAGCTACGTATTATTCAGATCACCTTGGAGATGGAGGAGAAAAAGTTGGATGAGATTCAGCAGATGATAAAAGAAGGCCAGCAGCTTGTCAGCAAGGAGACTACCCAGCGTCCAGAGGCAGCAGCTAAGTAATTTTAGATATGTTTTACTTTTGATGAAAATGCATAATATAGATAAGGTAGGCAAGTTTCAAAATTTAGAGGTAGAAAGTAGCTATATGCATGTCAGTAGAATTAGAAATTTGAAAGACTGTGTAGTGTATTTAGCTTGGATAAACAGACTATGGTCCTTTTATTTTTGGGCGGCGGTTAAGAACTTCAGGTGGCTGAAATACTCAGTTTCCCTAAGAGGGCGAGTGGAAGGCAACCCCTTTTTGATGTACTTTTTTGAATTGAAGTAATAGAAAGAAAAGAGCAACACCTTAGCTTACAAAAAAAAAAATGTATTAGATAGATTGAAATATATAATTTATTTATGTCTTCTATTCTAACATCCTTCATTGATTCTGGTCCATTAATTGTCGATGTCGTTCAGGTCCCTCTACAATTGATTCATAATAACTCAGGTCCCTTCTTTCATGTACATTTTTATGCAATATATACATGTTTTTTCTGTGATGTAATCCAGGTCCTTTCAATACAACTGCTAACACTGTTTGCATAGTTTTATTATGAATCTTCCCCCTTGCTTATTCTAAGACTTGTCCCCAAGTCTTGCTTATTCTGAGACATGTCCCCAAGGGGTGTAATGGAGTATGGGAGTATGAAAAGCTTATGAAATAGGCTATATTGAAGTCATGATTTAGTAGTAAATGGATAGATAATAAGTCTAGACTTCAACATGCATGATCGTGGAGCTTAACATACAATATGGATGATGGATGAAATAATGAACAATATTGCTTATGAAAAACTTCTTTGGCAATGGATGTGACTTTTCATGGTAAAAAAAACTTGACTTCTTCTTCTGATGATTAGCTTCATGTCTTTTGACCTCGATCTCGATCATGTTGTAAGGTTTGTTGGTGTTGTTGGTCAATAACTAAAGACAAGATTCAAGAGTTTGAGTTTCATTGGTTGAACTCAACATCAGGTCAATTTTTAGTTTGCTTTGACTTGAACATTTGTATTCATATTCTTAAATATGAATTTACTTTGAAAAATACTTCATCCATGGAGTTCACTCCTTCATTCTTCCTATGACTTGCAAAAACATAGCACCTGCCTGCAATACAATATTAGATGATGGAGAAAAAGAGGTGTATAGTCTCTCTTCTTCCATTAATATGTAAATCATTACAAACACTGCTTAGAAAAAAATTCCAAATATGATAAACAATCAAAATGAATTTATTTACCCCTTAAGGAATGGTGGCAAACCTAGACCTCCTAGCGATATTTTGTTTACAAAATATTCATTTTATATCCAATTAGAGTGATGCCAAATTCAATTTGAATTGAATTCATATGGCTACTTCTAGCATAAATAGGTTTTCAAAATTGTTTAAAATGATATGGTAAAAATTATAAGGAGTGTCATGTTTGATAGAGCTACTTGGTAATTTGTAACTAGACCAACAGTCACTATTTGAAGTGTAACTTCTTCAATAAAGATCAGATCAATGTGATTCCACATGGATATTAAAGCAGATTCATTTTTAGCTTTCCAGTACAAACAGGTTTTAAAAATTCTTAGGCTTGATATCACAAAATTGGTGATGAACATACCTAGGAGGCAAAGTTTTACTAAGCTGTTTTGAATATATGCAATCACTAAATGTGGCATAACGTTTTCATTTGATCTCCAAATGGGATGATGCAAATTGTTTCTTAAACTAGACTTGAATATAAACCTCTCATATAAACATGTTTTGAAAAGAAGATTATTTGTTATGTCAAATATGCCAATGAAGAGTCAAGACCCGGAATTGTCACCATGCAAATTTTTCGAGAAACAGTTAGTATTTCAAGAATAATTTTTTCATATGATCCCTGATTAAAGTGATTCAAATTGATTTGGAAACTAGATTCCAAGGGCTTTCTTCTCTTTGAATTTCAGGTAAAAATGTTTTCATTAGACACCTCAAATATAGGAAGTACTAACTTTGTCCTCAACATTTCACTTGAGACATAGTTTTGATTTTGGTCATATTTTTATTTTTGATGTAAATTGAAAATTTCAAAAATGGTTTCAAAAACTAGATTTCAAGAGATATGTAAAAAAAGCATGATTTAAAAATGATCCTATATGGTTACCCAAAATAGGATTGTTCTTACTGCATTTTTCCATGTAATCCTTTCAAATGAATATTGAACAATGATTTTAATAAATATTCATGACAGTTTGAAACAAAATAATTATGGAAGTCTTATTGTGAATTCATTCTACTTGTTTATTTATTCTATTCTATCCTATACTATTTTAGAAAAATAATTCATTCTCTCAAGTATATGAGAATTTCCAATGCATCCATTTTCGTAACAAGATCATAAGTAATCTTATATCCAAATTTGAAAAATATATGTTAATGAATGTTTGGACATGAAAATTTATTTGATCATAAAGATTTGATAAGAAAGAATGTTGAAAAATAGAGTAGTGTTGTGCGCTAATGACTAGTTGAAACCAAGTTTTAAGATGACCTTTGTTTGCTTGACTCTCATTAATTGTCATAGCACAAAACTCTTCTTGTCGTACTTTTTCAAAATTTTGTATGCACAAGGGATCTTGTGATATACATGCTAGAAATTCTTCAATTTCTGGATCTAATGTTTTATCTTCATTGCATGTGATCCATGAATCATTCATCTCCTCACAGAGATAGCTAGAAGAAAGTTCTAGATTCTATTCATGTGGATCATATTCATGGATGTTTTGTTTCTCTTCTATCCTTAGACATGAAGATTCATCCCTAATGATCATTCTAAACTGAGGACAAAGAATTGAGAATATTTTTTTGGTGGCATACCCTCCTATAAATGATTTCTTTAACATCATTTGTTTAGATATTGTCTTGCAAATGGGTTTTGTAGTTTTTTTTTTTTTTTTTTTTTTTTTGGGGCTTTTGTTTTGGGAATCTACTTTTAGGATCTCTATTTCTAGCCATAAAGAAACATAACTAAGAGAAATGTATCTTAACTAAATATTTTATCAAAATTTTAGTGTTTCTGTTTATCTTATATTTGACTATGCTAAGAATTTCCTCTCTGGCAATGGCGCCAAAATGTTGAGGTAATTTATTAACACAAATTAACACAAGTATTTAATTATCAATCTTGGTTTGTAAAACATGGAGGCGAGTCCATAGTGTATGGATATCAGATGTAGCCAAGCTTAGAAGATAAAATTTGAAGAGTTAAGAAGGTACATATTATAAATATCAACCTATTTTAACAATTTCTAATTCACTTATGTAATATGTGAGGGGTGAGGCTCCTAGCTTAGGAGAACTTGGTTGTCCTTCCCTGCAATACTACTTTCATGAAGAGAAATCTAAAAGAACTAACTAACAATGGTTTATGATGCAAGATTTCAAAGAAGAGGCTCCTAACTAAGGAGGACCAGACTAACCTTCTTCACAATTCTACTATGTCATAATCACCATTGCTTGAAACTAGAAATGCAGAGATAACTTTAGATAAGAAAAGGAAAATGAAATTTAGTTTTAGTTCAAGATCAAATAGAAAGTGAATTTAACTTAAATTCCTGTGTGTCCCTTCATATGTAGATTATATTTAAACCAATATCCATTCAAAAATCATCACACATTAATTCAAATAATCAAATCTGAAACAAAACAAATAAACAAATCTAGACCAACTAGTTCATGAAAATTAAGCTAGTTTAACAATGAAGTGTACTTAGCTTGGAGTGGGGGCCCTCCACCCTTGCCTTGCACACATGAGGATGCTATCAAATGTTGAAAATTCAAGCACTCATCCACACTAGTGAATAGTAAAATGAAAGTAAAACAAGTTCTTCTAATTAATCTCCAATATTCAAATGTCTTTGCATAAAGTTATATAAAAAATTACATACCATAAGCCTTCAAAGTCTTGGCTTAAATAGAAGATCATGAAACAAACTCATATAAAGTCTCTCTAACAACTATATCTACTCATATCCATCTATCCAAGTCGAATCCATTCAATCCATCACTAAAAATATGGACAATCCCATGAAATCATAAAACTGCCCTATTTCCTAGGGATTTTCCCGATGACTAGCCTTGACTCGGTCTAATTTGGCTTGTTTTGAATGAACTAATTGGAATTAGTTCAGTCCTACTTCCCAAGATTTCCATTCATGTATCTAGCTCAAGTCCGAGTGTCCTACAAATATGTCATCCACATAGCCATTACGGGAATTTCTGATTTTGTCCAAAAATACTCTTAAAATTCAGTTTTCATAAGAACTTCTAGAAATTGAAAAATTAAAATTAAATACCTAAATATGCATAAAATACATCAAAATGAGATGGATGTAATGGAAAATGGATGGAAAATAAAAGGATTAAGTAAGTTTCCTTAAGCAAAAAAGGACCAAAATTGAGGGCCAAAAATGTGTAAAACTATGATAACTCTAAATTGCATTATAAAATATGGTACATGTACATTTTTCATTCATTTATAGCAATAATACTATGGACGTCAATTGATAGTTAACTTTTAATATAAATGTCTTTGAATGCAGATTTAAATAACTTAGATAAAATTGCATTATAAAACATGGCCCACAATTTGTATGATGCATGCATGGTTTGATGTTTTTAAATGTTTTACATATTTACATTTAGTTGGTACATTTTTCATTCAATCATTCCTATAATGTTAGTAGATGATTCTTAGGTTTTGTTTGAATTTGTTTTGTCTTCAAGACTTATTTCAAATGAATCTATTAAAATTGCAAATTACAAAATGTGGTCTACATTTTGCATTTGAATGAATAAAGTATAATACGATGTAGATGTAAAACAATGATAACAATTTGCATGGTTTGATTGTTTTAAAGGTTTTACATATTATTTTAAGTTCATGAATATGTAGAAATGAAAATAAATTTGCATTTAGTTGGTACATTTTTCATTTAATCATTCCTATAATGATAGTAAATGATTCTTAGTAAATTATTCAACCAACCACAAAAAAAATTAATAGAGAAATAACGGCGCTCAACTCAACCAACTACAATCACAAATTAATATTGTAGTAACAACACAGTATACATCACAAATTGACAGAGCAGTAAATCCCCAATACAGGTCTACATAACAAGCAATATACATATAAATTTGTAACTCAATACAAGACCCAATCCATATCGCTTTCACATCATCACATTATTACTAATGAACAACTCAAGAATGCACAAAAATAAATGTTGACAATGTACTTGACTCTAAGTTCTCAAAGATGAAACCAAGTATCTAGGAAATTGTTGGGTGGTTCAATTAAAAAAATTATAATGGAATGCCATATTCAATGATCTGTTCATGGTCAAATTTTGACAATCTCCATTTCTTAACCTTCAATTGTTTTTTTTATTCAACTTCTATCAACTTTATGCACCCTGCACACACCAAGGTACTATACTGACAACTTATGACATCGGCTTGATAGTCTTTAAACTAAAAATTACTCTCATTTTATTGGGTTTCATGGAAACAATAATGTTTCATTATAACAGACCCCCTTTAATATATACAACCATTATCATCATAGCCTTCCAATAACTTCATCTTTCATTGAGTGCACTGCATCAAACAATACTTGACATTTTTTATGTTGTTAGTGGGTGCATCTACAACAAAAACATCTCATGCACAATAAAACAAGTGCAAATTGATATCATAATTTACATTAAAAAAACTTTATCAATATGGACTTGATTTTATTATCTATTTCTAGACCTCTATATTTTAACTATTATCTATATGCTTATACACATTGATTTTAAAAAGATAAAACATATATATATAATATATATATATATATATATATATATATATTATATATATATATATATATATATATATATATATATATATTATATATATATATATATATATAATTATATAATTATATAATGAAATCAATTGAAATTGTTACCTTCGCTAACAAGATCAGAAACTCGATCACCTTTAGATGATACTATAGTCTCCTCTGATTGCATCTCCTTGAAGCTTGCAACTGACATTTTTCCCTTTGTATTAAGTTTTGTATGTTGCCAAGGTTTTACATACATATTATTTTTGCAAACATCATTAGATTGTGTGTCCTCTAAGCAAAAAAGACAGAAAACAAGAGAGAAAACATAATATTTTCTTTTATCAAATGAAAACACATTTCGGTAATTCTTTGTTTTAATTGAATGCAATTTTCAAGTCCCCTTTACTGTTTCAGCTTCATATGTAATCGACCTATCTACTCTTTAACTCCAATATGCCAAAAAAACCTGTAGTAAATTCAAACAACAATTTAAATATGTTAGTTAAAATAAAATTTATATATGTTGAAGATAATCATTGTCATATTGTTTAAACTATATAATTTATAAATGTTTAAAATAAAAAATAAAATAAAAATGATCATATATTAAAACTATATACAAGTAATTTGTAACATATATGTACATACCTTCATACATGGAAAATTTTAGGGGCTAATATTCACCATGGGCTAATTTTCTATACTTTTTTCACAGAAAAAAGATACGCTAGTTTCCATTTTTTTGAAAAATGATTCGCCCAATTTTTATTAGAATGAAATTATTTAACCCTAAAAATCACCAAAGAATTATGTATAGCTATATAAAAATATTATAAATTTGAATATTTTTACAAAAATATCTCCAAACATTTTATAGATTTCATATTTTGGACCCGTGGGATTCGCCAAGGTTTCTAAACTTTAAGATAAGTTTCCATCCTTAAAATTTTCCATGCCTTCAAACCTCCCTTGATGGGTTAGTTTGAGAGCTTAGTGCAACATCACAGCATTGAAAAACCTATTTAGCTTAAACAAGTCTATCTGTAGAGTGGTCCATTTAATATCTTCGAAGTGCTTGTTTTATACATGCCCCTGCACCATCATGTTCTCCTTTTCCATGACTAATCTCAAAAAAATTCCAACGATGTTTAATGTGGGTTTCCTTATGAAGATGGCACAACCAAAAGAATGATAATGAAGTTTTAAATTGACCTGCACATCCATATGACCATTTCCAATGTTCATTGCATTTTATTCCGCCACCTTTCAATGAGTTGTAAATCTTATCAAAACAATGTTGTACAAAATGTGTATCATGTGTATGATCATCACTAATATAAAAGTGATATTCTTTAATAACATGTCAATTCTCACTAACGCTTTCCAAATCATCAATTTTTTGTTCAACGTGTCTATATAGATATGGACAAGCATAGAGACTTCGTATTAATGATAATATTCACTCTGTATTTCATTTTGTGCAACATGTTATATCAAAGCATACATAACACACAGCGGATTTATACTCAGAGACTTAGACGGCAAAAGAAGAGAATAATTCAGACAAATGGAGAAACAACAAGATTACTCAGTCATAAAGAACGGAATAGATAAAACAATCACTAGAGAACAAAAATCACTTTGCATTGCATAATAGGCTTGGGCATTGGCTTGCATGCTTTCCTTGGCCAGAGAAATTACAAATTTATAGAGGAAAAAGAAGGATCTAGAATGTTGTATGTGATTCAGATGGAGATCTGGAATGATCTAGAAACTAATGGCGGTGTAGAAAGATCTAGAATCCTGGATATCTAGAAAGATCTGATCTAGAAGGATCTAGAATCTTGCATAAATTTCGGCTTCACACTTAACATTCTCCCACTTGAAGCCAAATATGAATCAAGTCACACCAAGACCTACCATGCCTCTACATAACTAATGTTTATTTTGTGGTAGAATCTTAGTGAGCATATCAGTAGGGTTGTTATTTGTATGGATCTTTTCCAGGGATAATTGTTCTTCCTCCAACACATGCCGAATCCAATGGTACCTTAAGTCAATGTGCTTGGTTTTTGAATGAAGTTCTGGGTTTTTCGCCAAGTGAATGGCACTCTATCTATCAAAATATAACACGTACTTGTCTTGCTTTATTCCTATCTCTCCTAGGAATCGCTACATCCACAACATCCATTTATAAGCTTCTGTTGCAGCTATGTACTCTACTTCTATTATAGAGAGGGCTACTAGTCTTTGTAGCCTTGACACCCAAGATACTGGTGCACCTACAAATGTATACAAATAACCTATAGTGGACTTTTTGGTATCCATATCTCCAGCCATATCCGCATCTGTAAGTCCTTCAAGCATAGTCTCATCATGAACAAAACATAAACAATAATGGCTAGTACCCTTGAGATACCTCAAAATCCATTTTACTACTTGCCATTGTTGTTTGCCTGGATTGGCAAGGAACTTACTCACTACTCCCACTCAATATGCAATGTCTAGTTGTGTGCATACCATGGCATATATCAAACTGCCAATGCTGAAGCATAAGGAATCTTTCTCATCTCTTCTTTCTCCTTGTCATCACTAGGACATAATTCAGTACTCAGCTTGAAGTGCGCTGCAAGGGGTGTACCAACTAGCTTGGCATCCTTCCTATTAAACCTGTCAAGCACCTTCTTGATATATTTTTCTTGTGACAGCCACAACCTTTTGTTTTTCCTATCACGTATAATCTGCATGCCCAATATCTGTTGTGTTGGTCCCAAATCCTTCATTGCAAATTTGCTACCCAAATCTTTCTTCAATCTATTGATCTTATTCTTATCATGCCCAACAATCAACATGTCATCCACATATAACAATAATATGATATACTTTCCTCGATCATACCTCCTCTTATAGACACAATGGTTAGCTTCCAACCTCTGAAAACCATGTTCCAACGTGAATGAATCAAATTTCTTGTACCATTGTCGAGGTGCCTCTTTCAACCCATAGAGACTCTTCTTCAACCTACAAGCAAGACCTTCTTTTCCTTTTTCTATGAAGCCTTCTGGCTGCTCCATATAAATTTCTTCCTCCAATTCACTGTGAAGGAAAGCATTTTTTACATCTAACTGTTCACATTCAAAGTCTAAAGCAGCAACTAGACTAAGAATGACTCTAATGGATGACATTTAACAATAGGTGAGAAAATTTCAGTGAAGTCAATACCTTCTTTTTGGGCAAAACCTTTCACCACCAGCCTTGCTTTATACCTTTCCTTCTTTTCGTCACCTTCATGCTTAATCCTGTACACCCATTTTTTTTGTAGAGCCTTTCTACCTTTTGGGAGGTTTACCAACTTCCAAGTTTTATTTTCGTACAAAGAGTTCATTTCTTCTTCCATTGCTTTCTTCTGTTCTTTATTGTGCTCAACTTTACAAGCTTCTTGAAAACAATTAGGTTCACCTTCATCAGTGAACAAAATATAGTTTGGAGGAGGATACCTTCGTGAAGGCTTATGAAGCCTAGAAGATCTGTGAACCAACTATGTTGGTGCATTATCAGGTAGAATCTCCGGTAAAGGTTCCTGCAAGGTTCCTTCTTCTTATTGTTCATCATTTTCCACTTGTTGTTCTTCATGCTCCTGAATTTGTTGTTCATTTTCTTGTATTGGTGGTATATTTTCCCGTTGCTCTTTAAACCTATCAATAGCCTTCTTCACCTCCAACTCACCTACAATCCTCTTGAACATTTTTGACTCGTTAAATATAACATCCTTGTTTCTAATAATATTACGTTTGACTGGATCCCATAGACGATAACCAAAATCTTCATTCGCATATCCCAAAAATATGCATTTCATAGATTTATTATCTAGCTTAGTTCTATTTTCTTTGGGAATATGTACGAATGCTTCACATCCAAAGATTTTTAAGTGAGAATAATTCAAATTCTTACCAGTCCAAACTTCTTCAGGGATACCGCCATTCAAGGCTGTAGTTGGAGATCTATTTATGAGGTAGCAAGCGGTGTTGACTGCTCTAGCCCACAAATTCTTCTCCAAACCACAATTGGACAACATACTTCTCAACTTTTCCATAATGGTGCGATTCATCTTTTCTGTGACACCATTCTATTGAGGAGTACCAGGCATATTCTTCTCATGCTTTGTGCCAAACCTATTACAATATTCCTTAAATGCATTTGAGCAATATTCTCCACATTATCTGTTCTTAAACACTTCAGTAATTTGTTAGTCTCTCTTTCAATAGCAACATGGAATTTTTGAAATATTCCAAACACTTCACTTTTATTTTTCATAGGATATGCCGAAACCTTCCTAGATGCATCATCTATAGATGTTACAAAATATGATGCTCCTCCTAATGATTTGATGTTAATAGGCTCAAACACATTTGAGTGTACCAATTCTAACACATTTTTCTTTCTATCATGGCCACCTCTAAGGAATGAAACCCTTCTTTGTATACCATATATACAATTCTCACAAAGATCAAGATTGTAGGATTTCAAACCTGGTAATAAATTTTTACCAACAAGGATTTTTAAGCCCTTCTCGCTCATGTGACCCAAACTCTTATGCCACAAATCTGCTGAATTTCCTTCTTTTGTGACAGCAGCCAAATCTGATTTTCCTATCAGTGCCTTCAATGTGTATAACGTTCCTGTCTTGGTTCCTTTGGCCACAACCAATGTACCTTTGCTAATTTTCCAGCCTCCTTTTCCAAAGCTTTTCGAATAGCCTTCATCATCCAGTCATCCCATAGAGATTAAACTCATGCGCATTTCTGGTACATGCCTGACTTGTTTCAACAATATATCTTGTCCATCTTTCATCTTGATCTGGACATCTCCCACTCCAACAATACTGCAAAAATGATTATTCCCCAAATGCACTCTACCATAATCACGGGGATTATATGAAGCAAAACTATCTTTGCATGGGGTTACATGGTGAGATGCCCCAAAGTCAAGGATCCAATCAAAGCTACTGCTAGATGTATATACACATGCATCCTCTATTGAAACAGTAAACAACACATCACCATCTGTGGCTACAGTAGTAGTCTCACCTTCATTTGTGCTGGATGACTTGTGATTTGTACTAGAAGGTCTCTCATCCTTTTGTCCTTTCTTCCACAATCAACATTCTTTCTTCATGTGACCGGGTTTGCCACAATGAAAGAAGATGATTCTGCCTCTCACTAATTTTGATTGGCCTCTCGATATTGATCACCCTTACCGGCCTTGATCCATTCTCCTACCATGATCAGCTAGAGCTAGAGCCTCTCCTCCCTGGTTTTTCGCAACAAACTTGCATCACACCTCATTCATTAAACTGCTGCTAACATCATCAAAATTCAAGGTCCCTGTAGTTGTTGAATTGTTGACAGCTACAATTAAGTTTTCCCAGTTGTCTCGCATAGAACACATTAGAAAAATAGCTCTAATTGCATCAACTAAAATGATTTTAACAGAGGCAAGTTGATTAGTAACAATATTAAATGCATTCAAGTGCTCAGTAACTGAAGCACCCTCCTTCATTTTGAGATTATAAAGCTTCTTCATCAAGAACACTTTGCTTGATGTTGTGTTCTTCTCATATACATCATGGAGCTTCTTCCATAATCCTTTAGCCGTCTTTTCTCCAAACACATTGAAATAAACATTATTTGCTAAATATTGGTGGATTGTTGCAACCGCCTTTCTATTTAACTTATTCCACTCTTCATTTGTCTTCGATGAGGGTTTCTTTGTTGTGCCCTCAATCAACAAAAACGGATCCTTTAAAATCAGTATATCCTCCATCTGTGATTTCCATAGGGAAAAATTAGCCCCGCTCAACTTTTCCATATTTGTAATTGTTGTCTCCATTTTCAATCAAATCCATGCCCCAAAACACAAAAACTCCACTTAAAAATAAAACTTCAATTATTACTCTTTAAAATTTAGTAATAATGACCTTCCTCCTTTTAAAATACCCTTTTCAAAATTCCAACATATAATTATATATTTTCATAATAAATATAAAAAACATATATAATGTTTTAAGCTTTTCGCATTTCACACATACATATGTTGGTTTGAGAAAAAACTTGACATATACGTGTGAGATTGATGTAAATAAAAACTTACGAACACCATGTTTCAACTCCAAACTCCGTGGATATCCACGTTTGAAACTACAGCAACACGTTTCAACATAGGTCCATGACCTTGTTTTTCTTACAACAACTGTCTTTTAGTTCCAACATTCCTCAGCTATTTCTTGGACAGATCCTTCAACAGCTCCATGGGCAACAACCAATGTCTTAATGAACGCTGCCATAGTAAGGCAATGGCACTAAGCAGCTTGCACAATGGATATTTGACCCGATCTTTCATACTAGTTGTTAGACTAGAGCATACATAACACATAATAGATTTATGCTTAGAGACTTAAATGGAAAAAGCAGAGAATAATTCATAGAGACAGACAAATGGAGAAACAACAAGATCACTCAGTCAGAAACAATGGAAAAGATAAAGCAATCACTGGAGAACAGAAATTACTTTGCATTACATAACAGGCTTTGGCCTTGGCTTGCACACTTTCTTTGGCCTGAGAAATTACAAATTTATAGAGTCAAAAGAAGGATCTAGAATCTTGTATGTGATTTAAATGGAGATCTGGAACGATCTAGAAACTAATGGCGGTGTAGAAAGATCTAGAATCCCGAAGATCTAGAAAGATCTAATTGAGAAGGATCTAGAATCCTGCAAGAATTTTGGCTTCACACTTAACATAACAAATGTGTAATTATCTTCAAAATCAACTATTGAAAAAGTGATCCCTGATGGAAACATTTCATGGGATTTTTTGAATTGCAGGTCTTGCCATCAAGATCTATGCAAATCCTTGGTGTACTTATAAATTTATGTCTCAAATTTCTTCAAAAACTCTTTCACAAGAATTTCTTCTTCTTGTAATTCATTCAAGTTAGCACTTGTACTATTATTTAAACTAATAGATGTATGGATATATTCATATCTCTTCCATTTCTCTTTTATATATGTTTTGCATGTTTTTCATATTTATTTTGTGTTATTCTTTGCCACATCACATCCCTTACTTCTGGAGAAACACGTGAATTTTTTATCCATTCATATATTCTTCTTTTAACATCTTCTCCAAGTCTATCTCTGTATGGTTGCCTAGAAATAGCTATCTAACAAGCAAGCTCATCATTTACATCTATTTGTAATAGAAATTTCCTATGTTTGTGCAATGTTTTCATGAGGTCCCTAATATTTTGGCCATAGATTTTACCAAACTATTTTCTTTAGTACTTGATGAAACCAATACCATTTGTGTTGCTCTACGTGCATTTATATTACTCATCTTTATATATATTCCAATCGATTTTGAAACACTATTTATATTTTGAATCACATTTTCCTTCACCTTTCTATCTTTCTTTGATTTTTGAATAGCCAATACAGCTCTAGCATCTTTTAATTTGTTTGATGTTCAGAGATCTCTCAAAACTTGAGTTTTAAATGTCACAATTTCAGCTTTGAAGAAATTTTCAATAATGACCTTAACACGATATTGTACAATATGGTCAACCTTTTATCTCCATATATGTCAGTGTCAACAATTTCTAACATCTTATCATAAATATTGATTTCATCTGTACATATGAAAATTAAATGTACATGGGTATAAATATTCATTAAATAATAAAATTAAAAATTAGAGTTTTAATGAAATTGAAATTAAGAAATATGTATAACTTCAATAATACACATGACATATATATACGTATTTGATGGTGATTCAACTTCTTCATTTGAATCTCTTTCAACATTTTCAACAACATCATCAATCATTGGTTCATTATATTTTTCACTTTGTCTTTCAACATTTTCAATCTCATCATCAATATTATGAGGAATCTCACTCTGTTTACATTGCAAAATATTTTCAAATCAGTTCATCAAATAAAAATTGAATTTCAAAATACACTAGTTAAATTTTAAATATCCTTTATAATATTTACATTTACATACCTACTTCAACTTCTAGTTGATATTGATTTTCCCTTTCAATATTTTCACATTCTTCTTTCTTTCTTTTGTAATAGTTTCTCCCGTATTTTGTACACTCCTCAGTGTCTCTTATTTGATCATATTTTCTCATGCAATTTCTTTGATTCCCCATGATAATTCAATCTATGTAGATTTTTAAAAGCCAACCCAAAAAAGTCAATTTCAAAAAATCCTACAAAAAATCTTCACTTTCAAAATTTAGACCAAAAATCTCACTATAAAACTTCAGCACAAAAGAGTTACTTTAAAAAACATTCACTTTGAAAATTCAGCCAAAAAAGTTTACTTTAAGAAAAACCTAACCTTAAAAATCCAGCATAAAAGACTTACTTAAAAAATTAAGCTACAAAATCTTAATTTAAAAATTCAACCCAAGAGAATTACTTTAAAAATTAAGCTAGAAAATATCACTTAAAAAATTCAGCCCAAAGAACTTACTTTAAAAATTAAGCTAAAAAATCATGCTTAAATATTTATTTTAAAAGACTTGCCTTAAAAATTAAAGCCAAAAAATTTCCTCCAAAATGTTCAGCCCAAAAAAAAAATTTACCTTAAAAATTTGTTCCAAATGAGGAACGTGTGTGAATGAAGTTTCAGCTCCACATATTTACATTTTTTGCGTCAAACGATTTTTCATAGGGTCGCATCATTTCATTTTTGTGGTCGATGGAAAATATAGACACATTTTCGACCGAACTTTCAAAATTAATTCGGTCAAACTTTTAAAATAATTCAACCAAATTAGTTTTCTGTTTATTTTAACGGAATTTGATGACAAACACAAATTCTACTGAATGTAATTTTATTTCGTTCAAATTTTTTTAAGATGCAACTCTGCAACATCTTGGCTCTAGTACCCGGATGCGGCTGTATAATACGGCATGCAGCTCGACGGTAGTGAGGAAGGGAGGCATGTGGCTCATCACTAGCACCACCCGACCTCGCATGAGGATTGAATTAATGAATCAGGACTACAAATTAAATGTTACATTAACGTAGCACCCCACCGCGCTTCAGTTTAACAATTTAATTGTAATGGCACTTCGTTTGTTATTCATTCTAGCTCCTCCCTTGTGCTTAAGTTGTTCCAACGAGACTAATGCTCCTAGCACTCGAGAAAGATTAGTACACTGTCTAGCTCAGGATCAAATCGCTGCCATTCATCAGTGCATCCATCTTCCTTTTAATCATTCCTACACCTTCCTCTGTAGCTCCTTTTCTGTCTCATCCATTTTTGTTTGTTCCGCTCCTCCTGCAAACCTCAAAATGCCTAGAGTTCGCTCAAGGATGAGCTGTAGGAGAGGCAACTCCCGTGGCCATGTCTCCTGCTAGCCATCCTCCACGACCTCGGAACCTTTGTCTGATGCTTCGGAATTTAGCTTTAATAGATACCCTGTAACCAGAAGTGGTCGTGGCAGAGGAAGAGGGCAAATTATCACCGAAGCTTGCTCTTACCACTCACAATCCCACACAGCTCGCTTCTGCTTCCCCTGCTCCCTAGGCAACTCTTCCTTCATTGCGTCAATCACCATTGAGTTGTGTGAAGACACTGTTGGTTTGGGAGCTATTGGTTCGGGGGTTGTTGGTCCAGGAGCTCCCTTCAAGCCGAAGATAGCAGATAAGAACAATTCCATTCTGACTGAGACTACTCAGCAAAAGGATCCAGGCGGCTCACCAAATGAGGAAAATACCATTCACGCCAGTCTTAGCGCTCCTACAGGGGATGGTTCTTCAGGTAAAGAAGGCCAACCCTCTAAGTCTGAAGATCCTGACCAATTCGGTTGCCGCATTATTGAAGAATCACCTCCTACCTCGCTTGATGATTCAACAGGTCCGCACCTTCTATTTTTGCTCCGCATTTGTAAGAATACGTCTTATCCTCTCAGAATCCAAAGTCATTTCTTGTCTCACAATTATCAGTATCAGGTCTTTTGCTAATATTGACCTGTCGATTTCCCCTGCGTGGACGGCACTCTCCAGTTTTTTGGTTACTGTCATGATCACTATCTTACGATCTCTGTCCTCTTGGATTTTGCATTGGGTCAATATGTTTATCGGTCCTCATCCAGTCATGGAAAGGCCCCACAATTTTGAGTTTTTAACTGGTTCCAAACACTCTGTCCCGGTTTTCAGTTACAGTTTCCAGACACATCAAGCTTCAAAGCAAGTCACTATGAAGGATTTCTGGTCAGGTTTTCAAGTGATTTTTTGTAACTATGCCTTCTCTAAGGCTAGAACTCTTGAGGCCTCAGCCTCTCTGTAATTATATTCTGTATCAATATGGAGTAGCCAAATTCAGAAGAAAAAATAATATTTTGGCTCTAGTCATGTTTTTCCAATTTCAAAATGCTAAAACTACATCAAATATGATTAATTTGTTATCAGAATAAAAACCAGAATTTGCATAATTGAATCCACATTAAGTAGATATAAATTTTATGGAATTTCATAGAAATTTGTCAATTTTAATTATTTTTCTAAAAGTTTGTGTACAAAAAAATTCTGAAGGTCATTATGATTCATTGAAATCAAAAATTTGTATGTTCCAAAATACAATAGAAAAAAAAAATGAAAAATTTATGGTTCATTACATTGGTCCGTCTTCTGTAATGGGTAGTTTTTATATTTTTAGTTTATAACTAATATGTTGAGAAATTGGATGCTTAGTTAAATATCTTCAAAATCTATAGTTTTTTCATATTGGCTCAATTCAGAACATTCTAATAATTATGATGTGCATCAGTTGGTTTTGCAAATATAATGATATCGAAGTAGATTCTCTCTAGATTGTTGCAACACATTTTATTTTTCAAAAACCCCAAGTTAACAAATAATACACTAGTTCTAAAAAACATGGCATGTTATGAATTCCTTGATTTTGGAAGAACACACAGTCAAACAATTTCTAAGTCGGCATATCAAATGTGAATCATGTCTTCTACAACTTCCTTTTCAAAAATTCATTCAACCATGGACTGCTACCATAACATTGTATCTTCAAACTGTCTTCTTTACTTTCCTTCTTGCACTTCATATTCTTGACATTCCTTCTGCCATATTTCTTGATAGCAAAATCTTATCTCTTCTTGACTCCATTGCTGAAAAATGGTTTTAATGCATTATTCATTGTTTTCAAAAACTTCCATATCATTCTTTTCACTTTCATCATCATGTACTACTATTTTTTTCTTGTAATTTGCACATTCAAGATCTTTATTCACCATATCATTTAATTTTTATTGCAACCACTACTTTAAGACTCTCAACAATTTGTTCAATTGGTTTCTAAATTCATTCTTCAATGAGCTTGAAATATGCATCAAACATATTAACAATCTTGTTTTCAACTTCTGCTCCCAAGCTATTTTGAAGACCTACATATTCAAAAACAATATTAAAAACATCTTTATTACGCTCTTTAGTGAGAAATTCATTCTCTACCTCTTCCTTCTCTTCCTTCTTTTCCACTGCATGGAGACTGTCTTCCACTATTATGTTGTCAATGGATATTCTCATAAAAAACTCTTCAATCACTTTATCCTCTTTTTGATCATCAGTTGATGCTAGATCACATACTCTTTCATGAGCAGTTGTGAGTCCTTCATAACTTGTTGCGTTAATGGCAGTTTCAACCTGCAATTCTTCATTGAGCATGGCACTTACCATATTACCATAATTAATCCTTGTTTCGAAAAAGAAACCACACATGTCATCAACATAATGTTAATCCACACTATGGTGGGGTATCTTAGCTTGCATGTTCTCATTGTCAATTTTATTGACAATTTCAACTTCACCAAATCTATCAGCTGCGGCTGGATTCACCAATTCAATTCTCACTTTGCAGTCATCATCCACATGTGTCTCATCACAGTGGAATTCACCATTATCTACATCATCCACGTTACAGTGGAGTCCTTGAGCATTTGTGTTATCTTGCTCTTCTTCACAAATAGAGGCTTAAACTTCTTTCTTTGAAATTTTTGTTGCATCTTCTTCATCCATATGCATGTTTTCATAATGGGTTTCAATTTTATTGTCTCAACGATCGTCATCCACTTTTGAGTAGGATTCTCGAAGCTTTGTTGTCCTCTTAGAATCCTGCTTATCTACTCTCATATTTGTGGTCGACTCAACATACTGCAACACATCTTGTTATTACATGTCACTCACCCTTGCACCAAATACTTCTTCCAAGATATTCTAGGCTTCGTTAGAAGTTGTAGCTTTTTCTGCCTTGCACATAATTGTTTCATCCATTTTTTGCACAATGAAACTCAAATCTCAGTAAACATAGGAGATGGTAGCAGATCCATGCTACACCAGTCAACCTCAATTTATTCTTTGTCTTTTTCTACACTTCTTAGTTCTTCAGTTGTGGCATGAACCTCTCTAAACACGACAATCTCTACCTACTCTACTCAATTCATTTTCTTAGTCTTCTTCAGTTGCGCTTTGCGACCCATGACTATTGTGTTTTCTATGTCTTATATTTGTTTCCTTGATTGTATGAGGCTATCTTCCATATCGCCCTAGAAAAACAAATGCACCCCATAAAACACAATCTTCACCCAAAACATTGCCATACTTGACAAAACACAAAAAATAAAATGCAATCTTCACCCAAAACACTGTCATGCTTAACAAAATGCTAAAAATTTTACAAACAAACAATTTTTCACAAAACCCAAAAAAACTCATTTTTAAGTAAAACCATCTTAACTTTTAATTCTCTGAAAACAAATCACTTTTCAAAAAAAATATTATTAACCCTTTAGTATGAGAGATGCCAAACCTTTAAAATATTCCTTTTAACATGTATATTCTCATCAAACAAAATCTTTATAACCAACCCAAACCTTTATAAGCCCTTTAATGAACAATACGTTAATACCTCGAGACATGTATAACTCGTTATAAAAAGGAACTTTAACAAAGCCTTTTGAATATTTCAAGCCCTTTATAATTGCCCAGCCATGAATATAAAAATCTTTAATCTCTCTTTAAAAAACAAACCCCTAGACAGCGTAACTCTTCACAATATGCACATGCTCATTAAACCTTTGACTTTACTCGAATACATTAACGAGCCCTTATAAATACTAACGCGGCTTTTAACACTGGCAGACTGGTGGGCGTGGCATAACGTGGCGGCTCAGCCACACATTCCTTTCTCAATATGATGCGCTGCAGACCAATAGAAACTGCGGGCGACTATTTCCAATGATGGCTCCCGTCAAGGATTTACGGCTCCAAACTATGCGATTATTGCAGACTATGCTGGCTCTTTCGAACCTTGTTAAACCTAGTTTTTTAAAAATATATGGTAAATAGTAAATTTTGGTAAGAGTGGCATAAATTTTGTAGAGATAGTGTTTTGGTGGAAATGGATTCAACACCATCAAAAACATAAATGGATTCAACACCATCAAAAACATCTAAAACAGCTAAAATTTTAAAGTTTAATAATTTTAACTTAGATTTACAAAAATCCTTGCCAAATTTTCTCTAAATATAATCGGAATTTCCCTAACTTTCTGAATAACTCCTCAGCCTCGTTAAACTACGGCGATCTAATTGTCATTTTGAGCACTTAGTCATCGTCGGATCTACCTTGGCGATTGTGTTCACTGGAGGGTATAGTCATGAAGCAGTTTCGATGTCGTTGCCCTTGAGGTTACTTGCCGACAACGTCCCACATTTAGCATTTAGCGTCATGTATGGAAACTGTTTCGTCAGAACAGGATCTTAGAAGTGTTGGCATTATGAGACAAGTGTTGTCCTTGATGGCAAATCACTCAGATGATAAATTATAGTGCAGCAAAGTTATTTTCAAGTTCATGCACTTTCATGCAGATAAAAGTTTCTTTCATGTGGAGAAAAGTTCACGCACTTTCATTTAGAGAAAAGTTTATTTCATGTAGAGAAAAGTTCACGAACTTTTATGCAGAGAAAAGTTTATTTCATGTGGAGAAAAGTTCACGCACTTTTATGCAGAGAAAAGTTTATTTCATGTGGAGAAAAGTTCATAGAATTTTATGCAGAGAAAAATTTATTTCATGTGGAGAAAAGTTCACGGACTTTTATGTAGATAAAATTTTATTTCATGTGGAGAAAAGTTCACGGAATTTTATGCAGAGAAAAGTTTATTTCA